>DWRA01000241.1:0-29389 GCA_018250295.1 Spathilepia clonius
AACACAGCTACTCTTAACACTGCTGTTATTAGGCAAAAATAAGTGTTGCGGTGGTACCGCCGGAGTCGAACTACAAATGGTTCTACCACCAAATTGGTATCTACAAATGGTATGTACCAATGTAAAATTTGGTATGTACCAACTCAGTGCACAACAAGCCGCTGTAGCATAGCACAACTAAGTCGAGCTTAAATTCTATCCGTGGTCGAGTACAGATTTAAATGTGCGGTAATTGCCCCTTACCATCAGGTCGACTACATGCTCTCCTGCCAATTCTATATTATAAATAATAAATAAATAATAATTTGTTATATATCTGAAATGCGTCAACAAATTTAAATAACAAAGTAATGCTTTTAAGCTACACACAATATTTTGTTTCCACATTAATATGACAACAAATATTAAATCAAAGCTGTCAAATTATATGAAATCTTCTCAAATGGCGACGCTTTTTCGATTATTCCATTGTTAATATCGGTAGGTAGTAATATATTTTTATGACAATAAGGACGATTTCAATTTATTTTCTGCCAGTTATACACGTGATTTTTCTTGTGACTTTCAACAAACGGAAAATTTGTAAAGACGTTAACACATATATTTATCAGTAGTTATGTTTTCCGCCAATAACATGAATATCTGAAGTATGTGCAGCTTGAATAAAAATAACTTTACAACCCCATGTCCACTTGCCAAAAGTCGATTTTTGAAATGGTATCCAAAGTCATATTCTCACCATTTAACTATTTTGATGTTGAATTTAATCAAAATTAGTTCAGTAATTTTGTTGTAAAAATGTAACAGCCAAACAAAACCAGTACTATTTAACATACAGCGATATATTACTTTTGTACGTCTATATTTTATTATATAGACGTATAAAAGTTATAATACAGTAAATTAAGCATGCCTAATAATCTCTTTAACTTTACAAAACACGGCACAGAATATACGTAATGTAAAAAAACTTCTTAGAATATAGAAAATATACAAAATCTAGTTTTTGCTAGGTAAAAATTGTTTAGGGATCTATATTCATTTATATTTTTTTCTCAACTAATATATCTGTCAGTGCCTACTTACATATATAAATAACGTATTTCTTATCAGAAATTCACTTTTGATGAACAAATAGTTCATACAAATTAACTATTAGACTTCTACACAATTTTATTCCCAGCAGGTTAATAATTAAACCGCTTATTTCAAAGGCAATTGGGCTAATTTGAATAATTAAATGAACCACGGCATTGGTGGTTTGGTATATAGTACTAAGAATTGACAGACTAAGTACTTTAATATAGGGTATTAGAAATATATAATGGTATATAACTTTTACGTTTTGTATTAAAAACAAAAAAAGCAATGTTATCTAAAACGTCGGTTTATCTAGTTCGAGGTTCAAATCCCGAGCACATAACTAAGATTTTTCGGAATTACATGTATGCATGTATAAAACATAATATTTTATAAACCTGCATTTGTTATAGTAGCGTCAAAGCATTGATAGCCGAGCGATTAGCAACTCGGTCTTTTAATTGGATGCCCAAAGTTCGAATATCGGGCTCCTCGGATTTTGTAAAATTAATTTGCGTTTTAAAATTCCATTGTAACTTGCTTATATGGTGAAAGAAAACATCGTGAGGATACCTGCACGTCAATGAACTCTTAAAAGTTCCGGAGGGTGTGTGAAATGTACCAATCCTCAATTCGTATACCCGTCTTAATCTGAGGAGAAAACTGCATCCTACAATGGGACAGTAATGAATAGACCACAAGTTATAACTCAAGTCTAATTCTTTGCTATTAACACGGGTCCACACTAGAATCGATGATCGGTGGTGAAAAAAATCGCTTTCAAAAATGATGTTAGTTTCTAAGGTTCATAGAGAACTTTGAAGAAATTAACCCATTTGAACTAAACAATGCTACATTTACTAACCCTATTACCTACGACCTTTTAAAAATACAAATTTAAATCAAACTTTGCTGTTGGACGTTATCTGATATTAAGAACAAAAGACCACATGCGCTGGTAGTTTGTAAAGGAGCGAGCTTAAAGCTTCATGTCAAACGTTGAGAACCGTAACTGAAGCTGGTATCTAAAATTCTCTAAAGCTAAATCTGAATTTTAGAGAAAACAACGATCAAAAGTCAAATTTAAAGTGTTTCTTCCAAAGTAAATTCTTTACAGAGATCTGTTTGAAGGTCAGTAACATATATTGTTAATATACGTTGGTAAAGGAAGCAGTCTTTATGTCTTCGATGATTCGCCAGATGAACAATAATAATATTTTTTTTTATTTAGGAATATACATTACAATAGTATGGATGATAAACTAATTGTGGTGTGAGAGAGTGAGTCATCGCGAATTCCACCAAACCACGCACCAGACATTAGAAATGCTCATAACATAACCTGCCACCATATCGCAACATGTTCTGTTATAGAGAAGAAGCGTTGAAAGAAAATCCATAACACACATCTTCTCAATAAAGTTTTATTTAAAATACCAACTTAAGTTAATAGAGCATGTGGAGCTGGAGCTAGTTCTGCATATGAATCATGAGGAAGAGAAGTACAAATCATTCCTTCTTGTTTTAATTACGACGAATAATATTTATATTAAATAGGTACATGTAATTTAAGAGCCAAAATATTAATCCATTAATCAATTTTCTAGATAACTCGTCCCATCCCTAGTTTGTACTTCTGTTGTCCTCGGTTAAACAGGACGAAATATTCAACTTTACAACATTATTCAAAACAAGTGTCTGTTATAATGGACAGCTTCCGCACTGTCCTAAATACACAAGTAATAAATCTTACTAACTTGTTTGATAATTCTGCTGCCTGAATTTGTAAAAGTATAGAATGATCCTACCTTTTAATCAAATTTTATTAATTAGTTAACTTATATAAAGTACATTAAGGTAAGGAAACGCAGTTTTTTGGTATCTCCGGATCGAAGTTAAATTATGTTCATTTAGTTATTATGTTCACATGTTTCTATATATCTTTTTTGACCCACTTTTACTGTTATTTTATATTTGTTCGTGGATAACTTCGTCGTTTATGAACTGATTTTGATGTTTTTTTTGTTGGAAATAAGATGGTTCCATTATAAAAAAATCAAAGTCTTATAATGGCAGACCAAAGAAATGGAGTGAAACTTTCAAAAATTGTAGTGTAGTAGTAATTGTAGTGCGTTTGTAACTTTTTTCATTAAATATTTTTATAATCAATGATTATTAGTAAGTTATAACTAAAAAAAGTGAAAAAAAATGACACAAAAATAAAACCGACTTCTATGTCCCATAAAAGTAAAAAAGATTTCATTGAAATGTTAGTTTAGTGCTTAGTTTTGAAGTCGGCGCTCAACTTATATTGAACTGGATTACCACGTAAATCGTGTCCAATTTGAGCGCCGACCTCAAAACTAAGTAACTAAACTATAGTTACATTTCTATAAATTGTTTTTAATTTTTTGTGACACACAAGTCGGTTTTATTTTTTTGTTAAAAATATAATTTTTTGTTTCCAATAGCTCCAGGTCACATATTTCAGAAGTTGATATTTATCTAGACATATGTATCTACTAATACATAACCGGTTACCGATCAAAGTATTATTCATATTCCCCTTTAATGGTGGTGACACGCCGATTTGTAACCATAATTTCGTCTTGTAATTATGTTGTTTGTTTGCAGTGTTACCAACATTTTCTTGGTGAACCTCTCGGCAGCGGATTTGCTGGTAACTGGTGTCTGTATGCCCATCCAACTCAGCAAAGCCATTACCTTGGTGTGGTTCTACGGGGAAACTGTGTGCAAGATCGTCAACTATATTCAAGGTATATGTCAGAATATATATATCAAGGTTGTGGTGGTGGTAAGCTATAGTCAAGGTGGTAGAACCTCTTGTAGTTCTGCCTAGTAACAAAACGTTAAGCGTCATTCCCTATATAAAAGATATTAAGAGAACAATTTTATATCCTCATCCCTTTATATTTTGCTTTTTCATGGTATTTCTGTAATCGGATCTTTAGAGGGATGGGTTATAAAAGGTTTTTGTGGATCGGTTATCCGATGGACTTTAATCCCAAGTAATAAATAAAAATTTTGCTGATTTAACGTTATTTTTATGAAATATAAAAAATATTTACAAATAACATTTATTGTTATTATTATTGCCCAACTGTAATTTTTAAACATAAGTAGCAATCAGCATGCAGTCTATCTGAAGGTCAGGGACAGTGCCGTCTATGATTATTTGTAACCAATCTTATATAGAACATGGGTTCTACTTGAAGCTGATCACAAATATGTTGCTACTTTTGAAGACTACGATAGTCGCCTCATATGTAAGGGAGCCAGCATCCACACCCTTGCATCTTGCAAACGCAAGACCTACTGAACTTATAGAAATAGGTATGACATTGGTTCCTGCACGAGCGAAATATACTGGTGGTACTAAAGTAGGGTTAGTAGCAGCGATCTAGCTTCAAGGCAAGCTTCTGTTATAAGGCAAAATGTACGAGATATTCCAGTTTTATAAATCAGGGTCATACATTTGTAATTGACCACATGAGTCCGATCCTATTTCGGGTCTTATGTTGTTGGACTATATGTTGAATTGCTAGTTAAATATGATGAAAAAATATATTTTCTTTATTTTCTTCGTTTCACTGTGACTATAAATTTTCACATTCATTTTCTTTCTGAAACTTTGTGACGATAACAAACTTAAGACAGTTCTTCACTAAACTAACTATAACTTAAAAGAATAAAGTTATCAACTTGGGAAGGAAACATCTCTCGTTTTGATTCAGCAATTTCACAAACACAGTTATAAGTCTCAACTACGGTATTTTTTAAAGTTTTTAATATTGTTGTAAAGGAATGGTTACATAGAATTATTTAATTTAAAATTCGAGATGTTTTTCATTTAATTAAATAATTTCATTATTTACTATCGTATGTACAGGTACATATAAAACATAACGATCACTTATTAATTTATAATTTAGCTACTTAATTGAGAAATATATTTTCTTCTAATGTGCTAAAATAACTATTCTTTGTAAAAGGCTTTACATTTTGTATAAAATTGGATTTCATGCTAATGCTATATTTTATGCCCTTTAGTTACATTTCAAAAAACATCTATTTCGTATTTTTTACAATTTTCATACCGGTATAACGTACTTTGCTACAATTCTAGACGCCATAATAATATCTACTGACTGTGTCAAATATTTTGTATCCAAGCTTTCAGTTCCACACCTACCCAAAATAATCTACGAAAGGCCCACCCTAAATCCTTAACAAAGTAAACTGAACCCTCATCTAAGCCTATCTTAAGGCGGAAACACACCCAGCCCTTTGTCAATGGTAAGAACATTCACCCCGCTAGCAACTGCCAACTTATTTATAGAAGTAACTGGATGTAGGTACCGTTTCAAAAGAAATATGGATTACAAACTTTTACGATCTTGCTATAATATAAAAATAAACGTATAGTTTTGTAACCGTATTAGTTTACATGACAGATGGCCACCGATCGCAACAATATCAATGTATGTGGATACCCTTAAACAAATTGACTACATTTAAAAATTATCTTATAATGGATTATATTCGTAGCTGAGAATGATATCATTTCATGGATAATAAATATTTCATATGTTATACCTACCAAAGCTACAAAATTTTTCCTCTACAATAAAATACATATATAAAACAAATAAAACAAATAAAATTATTAAGTCATCGTCATTTAGAAAAGAAGGTTATGGTGTAATGTTTTAAAAGACTTTCTAAGTTTATGAATCTCCAATTATTCCGCTATTTTTATTGGGATTACGACAAAATATGCAAATTATTCACAAAAGTAGACTTATTCGTTTCAATTTAAAATAAGAATAACATATAATTATACATTGTAAAAGCTGTTATGTTTGCCCATTTACCACTCAACGACCTCTTAAATAGGGCTAAACAGCTGACCTAGAAGAACTCTTCACTGCATGAATGAATTGAGAGCACGACCTGCCCGCTCTGTTTTGGATAAGCCGGTATTATTAGGGGTTTTCGAAGTCATATATTATATTAATAAAATATACAACACAGTACTTGTCTCTTAGAGTGTCAATAAGCTACTAATGCTTCGCCGCTTCGCAATTCCTTAGTAAAAAGGGCGGCAAAAGAACTTCTGCGGTGTTCTTATAAAAATACGTGACTACGATAGATTTTGAGAGATCAAATTGTATTTTAAATGTAACTGAAGCTATATCCCGGCTTGATTGTTTACGCAGTGTTTTATATTGAAATAACCATTCACGAGAATCGGAATCGAATCATGGATAGCCTGGTTCGATGTTTTGTGTGCACATGTTCACGATTACTCGGAAATACCATATCGGATGGAACATCTTTAATGGTATTGCAAGAAATTAGGTCCAAAAGTACTTCTTTGTTGAGATGAAGAATTGTTTTAATATTAATACTAAAGGCACAACTACTCCTACGAAGTAAAACCGTAAAAGTGACATATATAAAAAATTTACATTAAAATAAAATGTTTATTAAATACGTTCTTATGAAAAGGAATTAGCAAGCGATCATGAAGTCCACCTGATGGCAAGTGGACACCACCGCTTAGGATCATTTGAAATCAACCTCTAAAAGATTTGGAGTTCTACCTAATGTCACTTACAAACTAAGTCAGAAGCTCTCCCTCACCACACTCCAAACCAGAACACAACAGAGCTTAACACTACAACTACAAGGCAAACATAGATAGGTGGTAGTACTCTTGGCATCCACACAGAGATCATTATGAAACAATTTACGTAGCTAAGTGATATTTTATGCGTATGTGGGCCGCCAAGTGTGGAAGTCGTTAAAAGAAACCCAAATTGCGCCGTTAACTACAAATGGCAATTTATCACTCTCCCTATAATGGCTTGTAGTAAATGCTTCTGTACCGATATAAGAATATACAAGATAATATAAAATACTGAGTTCTTTAAATTATATCAAAGAATTGCAATCATGCTGTATTTTTTAATATGCAATTTAAATTGAAGTGTTTATATTTTAAGAGTTCTTCATATCCTGGATTCAACTTTTTACGATATCTACAGGAAAAGAGTAAGCACTCAGCTAATCAAGTGTCCAATATGTTTAAGAAAAAAACACTAAATCCCTCTTAAAATTTTATACGGTTATTATTTGGGTATTATTTTTTTAATTATATCAAAAGATATTAATCGAGATTTTCGGATAAAATTATTAATTTTTTAGTGTTTCATCTTATTTAATGTATAATGTTTTATCAAACTTATTTGCTCCTCAGGTGTGGCGGTCGCAGCGAGTGTGTTTACACTAACCGCCATGTCAGTGGATCGCTGGCTCTCTATATCTCCTGAACCTCGTCTCCGACCACCTGGTAGGCGGCAGGCACTGATGCTTCTCAGCCTGCTGTGGGTTGCAGCACTGCTCATCTTCATACCTTTGCTAATGGTAGCTACCGTTCGCAGGGAGTCCGTGCCAATCATATCGAAAGGATATAAAAATCTGTCGGTAAGTAGATTCGACATTTCAGTGTGCTTCAGAAAAATTAAAAATTAAAATGAGTTTCGCTATCAAATTCAACGTCTTTATTTTTCTAGATTAATGTGCCCTAAAGTGACCTACAAAGGGTTAATAGGTTATCCATTAACTACGCCATACTCTGTTTACACAATTAAGTGATATTTCATAGCAACCTATGCTTATTTTGGCTAATTTCAATTCAATTCACTTATTGCAGGATAAGGTGGAATATATATGTATTTCACATTGGTTCTGTGCTCCTATCCTAACCCAAAGGGTATGCAAATATGTCACATGTAATAGTACATATTCTATTTAAATTAGCAAGATTCAAAATTGGGCAATGAAAACAATAATAAAATTAAATCATCATATTACATTAATAATTATACAATAAAATTGCATGTCGGCATTACTAAAAATATTTTTTTATAAAAGAATGGCATATACTCCCCCTATAAATAAAAGTTCAACCTAAATTTCCATCTGAATGAGTTCAGTAGGCTGGTCTGGAAGAAGATTCATATGCCTGTATTTGTATCGGCCTTACTAGCTCTATCGAGTCTGTAGAAATCTAAGGTTGATTCCCAGTCAGAACAGATCAAAACGATAAAAGATATCTATTCTGATAGTATTGTATTTTTTTGTATGTATGTGGTACTAATGACAACCCTATTGGGAGGATAATAATATAGGAGGCATCTAAGTTACTTAACGCCAGCTATTCTATCTTTAGTACAACAAGTTCTATAGTCTCTGTAGGTCAAACATGCGCATCCAGTTTGTTGTACACAAGTTTCTTCATTACTCAACGTATTCTGTTATTTCTAGATAGAAACGAGAGACGTCCACTTCTGTACAGAAGAGTGGCCGAGCCAAGAGACACGGAAACAGTTTGGAACCTTCAGCTTTACTCTAGTCTACGCGATACCTGGTATTGACTTGCATATTTGTATACCTATAAATGATATCTGTTTATTAGGAGTTCATATACGTATAATGGAAACAACAAATGAATAGTTTAGTGTATTCAGTGGATACTTAAATCTATAAACCGCACAGGAATCCTACTATGTTCAGTCGCAGATACATTGCTGTTCTTGATAGTATTTGAAAATCTGTATTCAGTACCGTTCCTGCTAAGACATAGTAGCCTTACTGTGCTGTTGTGAGGTTTGGCGTTGGTACCGTCACTTGAGGCAACGAAAAGTTCAACGATCTTTATGGTTAACTTGGCAGCGCCCGAATCGATTTTGATATTTCCATATAATATAATAGTTTTACCAATGCTGACGTTTATGGCTTATTCCGTTATTTTGTAAATATCCTTAAGTGAAAAACATGACCTCAGTTAATAAATATAAATCATGCATATCGAGACCCCAGAGAATACTTGACTACACTATAAATAAAATCAAAGTGTCTGTGATTTACGCACTGCCGTTTCCTAAGCTGATACGTTAAAGTAAGCGTAGATTGTAGCGCCATACTCCTAAAATTACAGGTACATAAAATAATATTCTAAATGAAATGTTTGTGGCAATGATGTAGGTACCTATATCATGGAGTTTCTTTCGCCACTCGTTCTTCGTCAACAAATCAACTTGCAATTCAGTAATAGGTTACTTTTAGTAATAGGTTAGACAGGGCATCTATTTTTAACTTACGTCTGACTCAATAAAATATGTTGCTTTTGAATTGATCTTTATGTATGAATTCCGTCGTGCGTGTGTTTGAAATTCTTCTTGTTCTAGGCGACTTGCTCGATTTTAAGGTCGTTTTAATGATTCTTATATAATTGAACCTGATAAGTGGTGCCGTTGTTAAGATTAATAATTTTGGGATTTTCTTTAATTCTTATATGAAGTACGTGTACCTAATCTTAAATTTTCTGTTGATTGACTGTTAATGTTAATGATATAAATAAAACTTAGTACAAGAGATACTTAGGAACAACAGCTTTCAGGAAGCTGGAGTGGCATTAAAACCTTATTGTTGTTTTCTATTTTCGCCGAACTCTGCGTAATGACGCTCGGATGATATAATTACGGCCATAAGTGGCATTCGTCTACCCTCATAACGGAACAATGCGCCCATGATCTATCATAATTGTTAGCTATTCCGGACAAATATGGCAATACATGTGTACTTCCGAGTAATCATTAGCATAGAGTGCGTCCATGCCGCCAAACCGTGATACGAATCGAAGGCAGATGTGTTATAGATTCTTAATTATGAGATGTACGTAGGTGTATACACTAGAAATACAATATCATCTATAATAGGTAGGGGAAAAAGTGTTTACGCATATAGTCTGTATAATTTTTAAATAAAATCTCTTTGGCTGCACTAGTTGCATCTGGCTGGTTTTGATACCATTTAAAAAGTTACATTTCAAAAAAGGAAACAATTTCTACAAATATTGTTTCCTGCCGCTTTTCATTTGTTTTTTTCTGTGTCAAAGTGTCATTTGTAATATAATTAAAATAACGTAATTTCCTAAGTTACATAATATTACTTCACGTTACTTAATTTATGATGATTGTGCGCTCTCGTTATCGTTACCTACCGCGCATTGTGACGGTGTTCTAGTCTGTTCTTATTGTTCGTAGCCGAGTTGGCTTTATACCAACTATAATAATTTTACTTTATATTAATTCTGAGATAAGAATGTACGTTTCAAGGTGATAAATCGGCTCCAGCAGCAGCACCGCCTCCGCTACTTCTACCTAATAATGTCAGAGTTTAGCGCTGTATTCCAGTTTGCAAGGTGTGGTAAGAAAGACGTACCTACGTGTCCAAGGATTTTTTAGGTAAAGTAACAGAGATCAAAAATCTAGACCTCAAATATAAGAAACGAAAATCCATTCTATTATACATACTAAGCCCCTATTGGGGCTGATTATGTTAAAGTATACGAATTATCTGTCCGACTATTGCGTATCTATCTTTTGCCAGAAACTGCTGATCCGTGAAATAAATTTTGGAACAATTCGTGTTAGAATATCAACTCAATTTAACACAATACGATATGATTCAATGCAATACTAAACAAAATGTCACATATACTTCTGCCACAAAGCTGCAATATAGCGCTGTTTTGTATCAAATCCAAGGATAACTGACACTTTTCCTTTGATTTCGATTTCAGTTATTACTACTTTAAGAACTTCAGTTGGGTACTTAACTGCACCACTAATTCGCTATGCAGATGATTTACGGTAGGCAGATCACATCCGTGCTGGCTTTCTACTAAACCTGAGATTTCCTAAAAAAAAGTTATAAAGATTGTATGAAATCCATCAAGTCGCAGTTGGCCAGTTCAGTGGACTATAGCCTAACTCCTATCACTTTGAAAGATCACCCGCGCCCAGCACTGCGACATCAATGAGTTTACTATGACGTTTGTGAGTTCATAGCTTCCACATGAGACGTATTTACTAGTACTAGAATCCTAAAACTAAACTACGAGTGGAGGTATTTTTTTATATTAGTCTAATTTTAACATTGAACCGTATTTGGTTGCTCAACCAAGCACGTAGTTAGCATTTCGCTGACACTACGTAGTCATAAGCACATCTTTATTGTCTCTCGCAAAACAAGTTTTATTTTCACGAGACATGTACTGCACTATAAAACTAAACACGACCTGGTAGAGGAGTGTATCTGATACTAAACTTTTATATTTGTTTTAGTGTATATAAACTATGCTACAGAAATAAAACATACATACAATTCATATTGACTTTAAAACCTTGTACTTTTAAAGTATATTAGATAATAATATATGAACAGAAATAAATTCTTAACTGTAATTTTAAAGCCAAGTTGCGACGCGCCCACAAAAACATGTTAATAAAAAAATACAATAAAAAATGAATTTGATACCTTTTTTCATACAGTCGTATCCCGTGTTATAAAAAACGAACAGAAAGCATTTATTTTATAATTTTAATGTTGTGGAATTTAAAATAAAAGTGTTATATAAAAATGATAGTAAAATATATGTATTTACACCAAAAACGAGATGAAAACATTTCGTATAAGCAACTCTGTACAGTCTATACGACTGAAAGGCAAAGTGGATAATTACTATAAAAATAAAAAAACTCAACTGATTAAAACTATAACCTACGTCACGTTTACAGTTTAGACGAATCCAATGACATCTCATTTTTTTAAATCCATGAAGCTGTTTAGGTTTCAGAGTATATCGAAGAATGAGACACATGTACATACATATTTGCATACGCTCGAAAAACATTACTCCCCCAGTCGGGTAAAAAGGCGGTACCACAGCAGTCAAACCACAAACATTTGCCTTTAAAAACTGTAGTAACCTACTTTAAAATACGTCTAGATCCGGACTCAAATACTCATGAAAGGCATTTTTCTTGTAAAATCTCGCAAAATAGGTCACAGAAGGCGTCGTTTCACACAACTCGGCTATCTTCAAAACAGTTTCCAGGTGAAACTTTGGTTTTAATGTTTTTGATCTTACTCAGCATCTATTTAACCTAACATGTGACCTTTAATCGTTTCGTATGTTAAGAATTTTACTGATTTTCAAATTGCCAGTCTTTGCAGAAAAAATATGTTGCTTAAAAAGCAACTTCGAAATAGACTTTATATTTCTTTGTAAGTGATTGCACGCGATCACTTTATTGACATTAAATGACCTTTGACTCGAAATCAAGAAATTTGTTTAAAAATAAATAATAATAAAACAATGTTTAAAAGTCTGCAAAATATGAATAAAATTGACTATCAAAGACGATTACATTGAAAAAGATCGAGAGTACCTAATGTTTTCGGTTTAGTTATATCTAATATTATTGTTTAAATATCTCTACAAATATAAAATCGTACTTGTAATATATTACAAATGTATTATTACCCCTGATTGGTATAATACGTCATGTATTATAAACACTAAACAACCAAAAGCAAGCAAGAAGTAAAGCCTAGTACTTAGAAACTCGCCCTCTCAAACATGGGTCTGAGGTTCGAATCCCGGTTAAAAGTTAATTATCACTTGCTTAAAAGATGAAGGAAAATATCTATACACCTTTGAGATTTAAAAGAAGTTCTTAAAAATGTGTCAAGTCTACCAACCCGCATTTTGCAATCGCATTAGACTGTGGCCTAAACTCCCTCAGTTCAGGATCAGAGGACAAACACGTCAAGTACAGGGAAAGTAATGATTTAACGGTTAAACAATCAAAAACATAAGACTGATCGACTTGGCGGGGCCGCTGCCGTGCTCCCAAATACGGTGCTGGTCGACAAATACTTGGGTAAAAAATAAAAGGTATTTTTATCAACAAATCTATTTTAAATTTATTCGCATTTCAACTATCATCTGTGCGAACAGCCAACGTTCTCACCGACCCGTTTTGCGCGCGTTTGTAACGGAAATAAAAACGACTCTACGAGCTCTTTTTTCAATTCCAGATGTGTTTTCACAGAGTTTTGATATAAAGTAGGTTATTTGTTTGGCATTTTACAAATGCTAATAAATTTATTTTTAAAAAAGATTCGATTTAGTTATTTGGTTGGTTGGTTGTAAGTTATTGCATGATCCACTGCAGTACCGAGGACTCTCCCTATATTGAAAGAGGACCAGAGCATACCACGCCTTTGTTTATCTAAACTTGTAGAATTGTTTATTTTATAAATGTGAAGTATTTATAAAAGCTTTTATTTAACTTTACTTGTCAGATAGTATGCACGCGAGGGGCAAATCGTCGAACTTAATTTTAAAACAATGAAACTCAATTTCGTATACACGCTTGGTTTGGATGACAATGCGTAAGTAGTTTACGTCATTACAAATCCAATATGGTGGACGCCTAACATGGCGGTTTAAATATAATTTTTTGTGCCCCCTCTCCTCCGATATGAGTTTCAAATAAAAGGATTTGGTGTAAAAATAAGAAAAACAAATAACGTTAATAAAAACTTTGCTTTTAAAACTATTTTCTAATATTTTATTTTCAGTAACTTATTCGGTCCACTTGGTTGCTGCTTATCGTCTGAGAACTATCTTTGCAAATCATGATGTGTCAATCTATCAATGCGACTTTTATGCCTTAATGTGTGGCGTGGACTATCACTCACATATCAAACACAACCATACCCCATACTACATAAACATCACAAACATCATTAACCAATCATTATTCTACTATAGGACCTGGCCTACTATATAGATATTATAAAACTATATATTTTTACGAAGTAGAAGTATCGTGAGATTGTCATACTGATTTGATTCTCCTCATACCTAATGCCATCAAACAAAGATTCTTTATATTGCTCGCAGAAAATAACAATACTAACAGTGCACTTCACAAATAGTTCTACCACATTCAACTAGTTGGAAAATTCAAGAGTGGTTCCTCGTGTGTGTTTTTATTTTAAAAATGTGGGACGGCATGCTGGCAGGTAGCTTAATTTATTTAAATAAGCGTACGATTCTACTGTGAAAGCCTTTACGTGTTTTTGTGAAACGCTTGTAGGTACTCAACCCTCGTCAAAACATTCACTTTTTATTATTTTAAAACACCTAAATTTACTCCATCGTTTGACTAGTTTTATGTTTAAAATTGAACCTTGGAAGGTTCATTTCAATGTTTCGTTTCCCATTTCAGTGTTTTATCTCCATACTTATTTAACACGTGATTTAAAGGTTGATGTCGTAAATAAAACGTACACGAGTGAGAGTCTGCATAATAAGAATGTTCTCAAAAGTATGTGAAAAGTTTTAACATCTACACTTGCTTAACATTTAAATGCTAATATATTTGTACTGTACACGCGACAATATAATCTTTGTTCATAAAGTTTAGTGACAATAGTTATTGTAGTTTTAATAATGTTTTATAATTCAGGTGAAAACAATTTAATACAAGCATTCGTCACTCACATATGTCGAAATGACGTAATGACAAGTAGAATTAAAAACGACGATAAAATTGGACTACATTCCGTACATTATGCATGCATTTTAATGAATATATGAACGCTGTGTCGTATTGACCAACCAGTGAAATTTGTTCGTGACACGAAATTATTTCAACTGAGTCTCCGTGGTTGGACTGTGAAAGCGGAGGTATTTAAAAAATATTTCATTTCGAAAAACTCTTTCTGATGGTTTTAACATTTTTATTTTCAATTGCTGAGTATGGATATAACCCCACATCAGATTTAAGCCTGAAGTATAGTCTACCACGCTACGTTAATTTACTCTGGTGGTGGAAGGTACTGGACACTGGCCGACCGTATCTGATCTCCCTGTGTCATATTTATTTATTTTTAATTAATAAAACTTATATCTTACATTGCAGAAAACCCAATGCGTTAGTTAAGTTGATAAATTGATTACAGATGCTTATGTTCTTTATTGTAGACAAGTAGATCGCGCAATCCAATATATCTGAATTTTGCTCGTGATGTACAAGATCATAAGCGAAAGATTTCATCGGGAAGAGTTTACTCACATTCATCGTATCCGTTTGCGATACTACGTTGTTCCAATCTACCCAGTGTTAAAAAACCTGTCTCGTATGTTTTTAAGTTGCTCCATAGACAAGATTTAACTGCCATACAATGATATGAACCGTGCTAACGACTTAACGTGTCCTCCAAACCCTATAAATGCTTATAAAGTTTCCTAAATATACAATTATATATTCAACGCGCGTCTACCGGACTTTTTCAAGCCGGTCCTAGGATAACAAGATTTAACCAAAAATATGGGTAGCAAAAAGATACTACTTACAGAAGTAATCCTGCACAGATGTGTTCGGTTCCGAAGGGTACTGCGAAAATACATTAACGATATCGATGTAGTTTTCAGAGGCATTAGTAGTTAGGTACATATTATATTAAATAACAATGCAATGGTCTGGCAGTCTCTCTGTGGTTAGTAACAATACCTGCAGTGCCAATTTGACTATGTGTTTATTCGGGTTTGCCATAACATTATTGCACATTTTTGTATAGTACACAAGCGGCCAAGGAGCACGTAGTTCATTTGATGGCCACTGCCACTCATAGACATTTATGATCAACCCCAGATTAGATCAAGTTACCCGAGGTCGGCGACAGATGCGTTGCTATCCTTAAGGAGTAAATTGGAACACTTCGGATAATTTTGTAAGACACCCTTGCCAAACCAGAACACATTAGTGGTCAAAACTGTTGTTATAAAGAAGAGCAGAAAAAGGGTGTTATATTTATTACTTTGTACAAGTAAAACTGCAAACAATATTTGACACCATATAAATAAAAAACCGGCCAAGTTTTGAAGACCTTTCGATAAACACCCCACACGTGTAGGTAAGATGATTTTTTTTTTTTTTAGTTTCAGTTCATTGTATGTGGAGCCCCCTAAATTTAATATATTTTTTGTTTTGTACATAATTTGAAAAGCGGTTTACAGAATACGCTAACCTACCAAATTTCAACTCTGTAGTTTTAATAGTTTCCGAATAAATTGCCTGTGACATACGGTCGGACGAACTTGACGAATCTATAAGGGTTACGTTTTTTGCCATTTGACTACAGAACCCTAAAAATGGATGTGTGCCGCTTGCTTTAAAAATATTTGCCTTATCTAAAGTAAGTTAAAATAGATATCAAATATTCTTTAGTCTTATTGATCTGTCTGTTCATCTGTCTATGTCCATATAGAAATTTATTTTAAAATGAAGTAGATCTAATTGTAGAACAATAGAAAAGAGGTACTTTTAAGTCTAACGATGAGCTGACCGATTTTATGGAATATAAATTTTAAAATTTCTTTATGCCTTTATCTCGCATCTAGGTCACATGTCTAGACCAGCACTTGCCCTAGAAAACTTCATTTAATTGCTTGTCCACTTCTAAAATGCTTGTTTCAAAGAAAAGTTGAATATTTTAATTCATGAGAAACCTACAACTTTTAGGATTCTGTATGTTAAAACGAAAGAAACGATACACTCACTCGTGTGTCTCTCTGTGTGTCCGTTCATCACAGTCACTTTTTTCCGAATCTGCTGAACCGACTAAGTTAAAATTTGTAACCATTTGTGATAAATGTCTGGGACTCAACACGGAATGTAACATAAATAAAGGGATTTTTTCAAAAAAGGATTGGGTTCAAGCGGCAAATTAAAGTATTTAAAAAAATCTTTTTCAGAGTAGATACACTATGTGACAAATCAATAGGCACGTCTTGTTGTAAGAATCTAGAATATACTATTATGTATTTTTAGAAAATTAGACGTAGATGAATATAAAACAAATAGGTACAACTTAAGAACTTCTATGAACCACAAAGATTAAGCCAAATATTAATGTTGCTTAATATTACAAAATATTAATTTTATGTGCCATGATACTAACTTCCAACATTTTTAGGCATAGATTTTGAATACTTCGATCCCAATAACTTTGATAGCGATATTATGACCGCATTACCTACAAAGCTTTTTGTACTCGTAATTGCTTTTATTGGCTTGTATTGTAGGTATTTTTCTTTGTTCTTACGATCAAAGCTTTTAATTGTAATTGTATCCAAATAGTCAATAAAAACACTTTAGTGATCTGGGAGTAAGGGTCTTGAGTTTTATTTTTGGTCAGGCTAGTACTACGACAATGTTGTAATAGATGCTTGAATAAATACCGTATCAATAACGTCCAAACGTAGGTTACCTTTCAGCAAATAAGCATGTAATTTATCTAATAGCAACTGCCGCACATAGATATCCGTAATAGATCCCAGATAAGATTAAAATGCTACCAGAGTTTAGTCACAAATATTTTGGTACCCCTGCTTCTCAAATGTAATGTAATGCTCAGTAACAATATTGTTATTGAGCAGGCGTAGTGGTAATGCCTTCGGAGTTATACCACAAAAAAATCTGACAAATTTAATACTGGCGAAATACAGAGAGTAGTATAAACTAATGTTTTCAAACAGTTTTGCTGTCTTTTAAGAGATAGCGGTATATAAGTACCTGTTTTGTATTGTAAATAGATGTTTAATGTACAAACAACATTCCCAATATTATTTTAGGTTTAAACCTTCCTAGTTTTCAAGTTATGAAAGAAACATTTGTTGCGTAAACATTACCTTTTGTTGAATCTGGCCTTCGAGTTAGCTGGCTTCTGTTTTTCTTTTGTTTAAAAGAACAACAATTAGAAAACGTTTGAAGTAGAGTGTTTGAGTGAAATTACTGTAGCTAAAGAAAACATACCTTCTACGGTAGAGGTGTTTTTCTTTTCGTGAAATTCGAAATATTATACCGCAGCACGTCGTTTAAAATTAGAACAAGTTCAATGTCGAGTTTGTCTAGATTTGAAATACATCTAAAATAAACTGTGTAGGTAGTATTCAGTTTATTTGAACTATATTTCAAATTCAGTTGACGTCATAGTTTTAAAAATATGAAATAAATCAAATTATCAGTACCTACATAATTGTAAATACTAAAACGTTATTTATTTTTAGATAATTCTTTCAAATTTTAGTTGAATAAACTTAGCGAAATGAAGTAAAGATAATTTATAGGAATAAGTTTATTTGGCAACCCATTTCTATGTCTCTTCCTATAACTTAGGGATGCCTGGATTTCACGCAGTAGAGCATCGTAGTTAAAATAAATTTAAACACAATTGTCGTAATAAGTCGTTCCAACAATATAAATTCTAGATGAAATGATCGTGTAGTCACAGAGGATTCATTTACATCTATAGACATAGAGCGAGTCAGAACCGTGCCGTGGCAGACAAAAGTATTCTTATGCAACGTGTGTTGAAGTATTTATATGTACGTATATACTGTAACACAGCTACGCAGTTATGAGTTGTACTGGCAAAATAACCCATAACTACCACCCTCCAGGCACGGGTCTTATCTAATGTTGATAGGGGTCAGGCTATAGTCCATCGCTTTGGCCAAGTGGCCCGATTCTCTGTAAATATGGTCCTTTTCTTCAAAGTAAGTCAATCAAAAATAGTCAACAGTCGCAACACGTCTCGGAGCTTGTTATTTACCTTATACGTCTAATCAAAGAGTGTTTGGATAAGTTAGAAAACTTTATGATTCCTTTAATTTACGTTTTAAACGTAGAAAACTGTTTACACTTATAAAGAGATTGAAATGCCCGTCTATGATTTTAAATTACTGTTATTTTCTAAGCTTATTTGTACTATCTGTTTTTTCCAACGTCTTTTAAAGGGTCCAGTGAATTGTAAAGTATATGGCGTATATGATACAACTTTTCAAAATACGTTTTCTTGCTGAGAAAATATGAAAGTGAGGAGCAGTGAATAGCCAGTAATCTATAAATTAATTTATTTATAACATACTCATTGTGACTATCGTAAAGACAGATCCATTAAATTCAAAGTCTTTAGATGGTCACGGCCGGACATAGAGAAGTCCCACCGCCACACCTATTTTTAGCGTGAAGAAATTATTGCGTTGCATTTGTGGCGAAAATTTTGTTCCTCAGGAGTAGTAATGCATCTATAACAGGTAGAACCCCCATTCTATGTAGAGTGAGGTAGACATCCACGGGCAGCTGTGGTCACATACTATCAGGTGAACTGCATGCTACTTTGCTGCTTTAATGGTATTAAAATAACAATAGAATGAAATTAAAAACTACAATGAAACAATGAAACCCTCCAAAAACAGTAAAACCCTCCCACATATCTAGGTGCGTAGGCACTACCATTAGTCTACTTTAAGTGATGTACAAAATTCTATATTCGACCAAAATAGCGGATCACAAAAACAAAGAAAAATAAATACTTCAAGAGAATAGTCCTAAGCCAGCTAAAATTACAGATAAACAAAACGTAAGGATAAATATTAACAGAGTTTATCTTTTCTTCAAATATCATATTTATCGCGTTTATCGGGAATTATGAGATTTCTCAATGTAAATATACCTATTTATATAATTATCAGACTTTTGTTAGTTCAATGATTTCGAAGCGATTTATTTCGTTACCTCGACCATATACCTGCTGAAGAAAATAGCATTTATTTGTATCTACAGTAACTATTTCTTTAGTAAATTCAAAAACTTTAATTAAAAGGGTGATTTTATTTGTTTCCTTCTATTAAAATTATAATGATTTTTTTAAGTTTCCTTTAGATGCACTTATTTTTCAGAGGGACGTCAGAATCTGTCAAAGCAACCACATACGAATATAACAAGTAGTCTTAACGTTAACAAGATGTTCTTGAGGAAAGGTCATATATACACGGCTTTACTGTACTCCACAAGAAGTTTACAAAGAGGATCTCAGGATTCAGGATTCTACTAATATTTTTAAATGTACCATAGTACTAAAGATACTTACCAGTCTTTTTGTTGCAGGTTCAATAACAATATTATCGTACGCCTGCATGGGACGGACCCTGTGCTCCGTGCGACCGCCCTTTGATATCGACGAAGGGAATGTAAGCATGCAGCAGGTGAGTAACTGCAGGTTGTTAATATATGTTAATCCATTTATTAAATCTACCGTCACTGATTGCAGTCATGGTTTTTTACAATGTTGATATCTTTACAATTGGACAAAATCTCCAATATGCATTATATAATCTAGCTTGATGAACTACATGAACTACTTCTTATAGTTTCTTTTTAAATAGTAAATTTGAAATGCACTGCGCCTGATAGCAGGAGGCCACAGCCGCCTATTTACATTTGTAATGAAACCAAGGCTATGATAGAATGTCTGGTGTAAGTGCCATATTATGCTATTGAAACATTTTGACTCTAAAATGTCGACATAATCAGCTATATTTGCAAAAATAACAAATAATTACAGTATACTAATATAATCAACTCAAATTTGGCGATACAATCATCTCCATAGCGCCGATATTGATCAAATATGCCTGTATATCTAACCCCAGCAGACTAATGTAATCAATACAAATAGGCCGATATAATCAACTCCATTCAAGATATCATTATCATTATCATGTATCATTAAAAAATGTCGTTCTATTTCTGATATTCAAAGCCCGGAAATGAAATTTTAGGGGCCGAATTTCATGCCACAATTTATTTATTAGTAGAAAATTGCCTCATTGATGGACAAAAAAGAAAAAAGATATTTTTGTTGTTATAGTTCGATCCCTTGTGGTCTTCCACTCAATCGTTGATATCAACTTTATCTACATCACATCCTCAGAGCTCAGTGAACATCGTAATGCGACAAGAATCGCTTGATCCTTGCCCCTCTTTGAGAAGTGGTCTTTAGTCAATGGCACTTTGAATTTGTTTTTGTCTAGATTTTTACGCTAGACAGAATTTTGTACGAATATTGATATAAGTTTCGTAACAATGTGTTTTCAAAGTGCACAAAGACAAGCTTAATTCGAACATATATAAAATAATACGTGATTTGGTAAGGGTGACATACTTATGCGGGGTTTGAACTTAACCTTTAGGGGTCTGTGGTCAACGTCAGGTAGAACTAATCTTATCGAGGTTTGATTATAGATGTCCATGACAGTGGTCACTTACCGTCAGGTGGACTGCATGTACGTTTGTTACTTATCGATCTTCCAGGTCGAATAACGTAGAATAACTATCACTAGTCCATTCGTTAGCCACATACGTTTATTCTTGCTTATTCATACATACTTCATAATACGTATTATGTAGCTTATTCAATGTTCAATTTCAATGTATCTATAACCACAGCCTGGCGGGACGTGACTAATCCATGACAAGACAACCGTTAGTTCCCGGCGCGTGTCAGTTATACCATAGTACACAATAACACAATAGTCATAGTACATAAGTCCTTGCTTTTTTATTTGATGGAGTAGCAAAAGAGCAAGCAGTCCACCACGATAAGTGGCAACTGCCGCCGTATGGACATTTGTAATCCACACTAGATAAAACTACAATCCTACCTTAGGTCGATCACAGATGCGTAGCAACCCCTGAGGACTTAGTTGGAATGCCTCAGATACTCGTAAGTGAGTCTCTTTAACCACATCCTTCAGAAGACAGCGGCGCTTAACACTGCTATTATTAAGCAGAAATAGATGTGGCGGTGGTGCCGCCGGAGTCGAAACTCAAAAGGGTTCTACCACCTTGTATGTTAGATAGGCTCATCTGCTACTTAAAATGTTCCCATATTTGAAAGATAAACATTTCATGTAATTGTCCGCCCAAAAGCTTCAGCCACGTAGAAATTATAAAATGTGTTATGTCAGCCTGATAAAATAACGTTAATAACATCACAAGATACACGTGACGTGAACCTCACCCGCATACGTTGTTATAGGGGCATTGTAAATTTAATTACGTCTCTCCGTACTTACACACCTTTCCTGGTTTATAAATAAATGCCACAACTTTACTGTTAGTAAATCCCTTGGCTAAGTTAATATTTCTTATGTAAAGTAAGAACGGTGAGTTAGTTTAATAAATTAAATGAAATTAAAAAGAACAATAAAGCACCCAATCTACTTAGTAGGCTTCATTGGACTGATAATGTACCTATAAATATATGTATTAACTTAACAAAAAAATTTGAGATCAGTTAATAGTGTCAGGCGTAACTTTGCGGAAATATATGTTATAAAGTTTGGATAAAAACTACCTTGACAATCCGCTACCAATTTGTATATTTTCAACCGTGCAATATACACCAACCTTCATCCCATTTAAGTGCGTATGCAAAAATAAAATATACGCCACTAACATACCACCATCAACACGTGATTCGCTCAAAAACGGAGCATCATCCGGGTAAGGGAAAAAAAGAGAAAATTCAATTTTACGTCCATTTATTTATAAAAAGAACTCCAAATGTCCATGCATTATAGTCGTTCATTGAGATTATACAAAAAAGTCTAAAATATGAAATTGTTACACCATAATTTCAGAATACATCTATCCAAACTGGTAAGCTACAGCTTCCCTAAAAATAGCCTTAGAATAATAATATTTTTTTCTCATAAACGTCTACAGAAAAACGCAATTTGATCAGAACAAAGTCTGACTGTCACATGAAATTAGTTAAGCTCTTTGCTTTGATGTTCTCAGCCAATTACCAATATAACAGAACAAAATATCCTAATGCTTCAACGAAATGTAATATTTCAGATGGAATAAAATTTACTTTGTTCGCATTATCATATTAGTATCATATTTTACTTACGGGCCGTAAACTTCACGAAGTTATTCTTGCTTTGAAATGTTGCCTTTTATAAGTATTCAGTGGAAAAAGCCGGTAGACGGATTGATGGTACGTAATCACTGCCGTTTGTAAATATCTGTAACTCCAGGGGAGTCCCGAATTCAGTGCAGTTATTAAACGAGAGCTCGTTTAAAGACTAAGCTACGCTACGCTAAGTCGTAGCATTCCAGGAATATCTCGTAAATACATTTTTGATTTCATCTTCTTGTATAATATTTATTTATCTGTATTCTAATATAATATATTATATGCCTGTAAAATTCTGTGATGATTGTAACAGCTACAGATGATAAGTCTTTGTGACTAAGTAGTAACATCCTCCATAACCGCTTCTGCTACTGTAAGAAATTATGAACACGATCCCGTTACGATACTAACTTCTGATAAGCACGATACTTCGTCCATGTCACTTCACCCTTCGGCAACACAATGGGGACTCACAATGCAAATGGTACCCATGATTACGGGTCCTTTCCGTTCCTTATCAATTGTAGATGTGTGAGAATAACGTTTTGATACTTGTGTTATTGCGACCCCTTGCGAATTGAATTCGGTTAAAGGACAATTGAGTTTGGAGCAGTCGTTTAAGGTTATTCGTATAAGTGAATTCGATTCTTTCCGATAGAAAATAAGAAAAAGGTTCTTGTCACAAAGTGACGGTATGAACGATTGTCCCTGGCGGTCTATATACAGAATAGAGGTAGTGCTTATTTCAGTATATTTTTTGATGCAATTAAATTTTAGAATGATTTATATTATATTTTTGACAAATTAATTAAACAAGTGTAAAAGTATTTTAAATTAAGAGCATTCGTTGATCAATTAACTCAATCAGATGTAATTGTAATACATATTGATATCTAGATTTTTCGACGAAATATAGAAAACTGTTTTTAAAAACCCGAACATAAATGATACGATTTAAGAAATTTTAAGCAACGAAGTGTCCAGCTAATTATTGTCAGTTCAATAGGTTACAAATTAAAATATACTACTGAGTTATGGTATTGACATTAGGAATTTATAATAGACACGAAAAAATTATTATGCTTTTAATAAATTAAAGGTAAATTTTGATCCTGGTCGAAATTATTCAAAAAGTACTTTTACAACTTCACAATTTTTACATTCCCTTCTCAAAATAATATTAAAATTAAAAACAATATTGTAATTGTATCTACTAACAACAAGAGTTTAAGTATAAACTTTACTTTTAGACGTTGTAATCTACCCAACTAGAAGCAAGTTAAGACTTACGATGTGCCGCTTAAAGTCATTGAACTAGTCTTAAGCCCATTACTTAGTTAAAGTGTGTTAAAATTTATTCACTCTAAAATTTTATACGACCTTTTCTTTATTCGAAAAAATATTCATAAAAATGCATATTAAAGCCTTACGACTATCAAAATTGTAATATTAGTTTTTGCTCCATGCGTTGGGCGCCAAGTCCCTAGTTGGGCGACAATTATTATCAAAACTTAAATGTGTGCTTTATTTCAGGGTTTGAGATTAATGAAAGAGAGGAAGCGAGTGGCGTGGATACTTCTGTTGCTAGCCGTCCTTTTCGCACTTTGCTGGCTGCCTTACAACATCATGCAGCTTTTGCTGGATATTAACGCTGTAAACGTTAAAACACTAAGTGTGTATCTGCCTTATGCGTTATTTATAGGTAAGCAAGATATACTCTTTTAAAATGTACTCCTTGTTCTCTCATGCGAGTAGCTCGTACTTGTTTCAATTACCGCAACTCATTAATGTTTTACTAGTGGGAGTATAGTGGGAGTGGATGAGAATACAATATTTCTGAATTACAGACATACATCTCAATTACAATTACGTATTCTTGCCAACTCAGATTTTGTAACATAGACGTAGCAAATGAGTATGCAGTTCATCTGATGGCAATTGGGATCCTATCTGAAGTCAGCCATAGATGCATTGCCTTTGAACTCTATGTTAAATTGCCTTGTGTTAGTAGATATATAACGTTGAGTACATTATACTGTAACTCATAAATATTATACTGGTGAAACTGCAGTAAGGATTGGTGAAAATACGAAATTATGAAATACCGAGAAATTTCAATTACTACATAAAGTTTCGAAGAAATATGATTATAATGTAACTGTTATTATCAAGTAAAGTCACCACTGTAAGGCCGAACTTCATCAAAGAGATTAGCATAGTGCTGTCAGAGTTAGCAAGTATGTAGTTTGTCTACTTTAATAACTAGGTTCTACTGGTTTATTATGCATATTAGACAACTTGTAGGATAATAATATGTATTTAAATATACTTCTTCGTACTTCGTACTAAGAATTAGTACTTTTTACTAAAGTTGTGATTAATTTAAAAAATAATGGATATTTTTCAGAATCACAACTTTTTCTGTTTGTTACTAAATAAGATTAGTTTTTACGAAAAGTTAATAAGATGACTTGTGCCATTAGTATCACGAATCATTACTGCTGGGCACAGGTCTCTTTATATAACGAGAAACAGTTAGATCATAATCTATCATCGACTATATGCGGATTAGTCGGCGACAAACTTCGGGAAGTTTATAGAGCGTCTTAAATGTAAATAGTTCTCACAAAGTTTTACAATTTTTTATATATTGTATACAAATAGTCAACAAGTATCCAGTTCACCTGATGGTAACTGATTCAAACCAGAATATAACATCGAGTATTACTATTGTTATCAGGCATTATTATTAACAAAAAATATAACCGACTTCCATGTCACAAAAAGCAAAAAAATAATGGCTTACCACGCTCAGTTATATTATTAAGTAGTCCAATCTATCAAGGTATTAAAAATTTAAATTTAAAGTACGATTGGTTGGAAGATTAAATCAAGCGAATTAAAGTTACCGGGATCCACTTAATGTCGAGTGGCTAAGGTCACTTATTGACATCTGTAATTAATCCCTAAGAGAAGGGAATTCCAATCTTTCGCCAATGACAGCTATGTTGCCCCGAATTAATTTGGAACACCTTTTATAACCTTATCTCAGTACATCTCTCGACAGCGAAACAATCCAATGTAACATGGTTAGTATAATAAAACTCCCAATTTAATGTTATTTAGACATGTTCGTATATTATTTTGGCCACTTGACTTCATATGGATAAAATACTTCTTTCTTATTAAAAACCTGAACACTGCGGTTTTACCTACATTATTACCATAGTTTTACCCAGAATAAATATGACTGATATTAATCCTACAACGGAGTGTATGCGGTAGATTTAATTAATTTGATTTTTTTATGTAGAACTCTAAGACTTTTAGTGAAATATCTGCCTGTGAAAGTCCCATGATAAATAGTCCAGCCATTGAGGAGATTAGCTTAAAAGAAATAGAAAAACAAACGAAATATTTAATAATTCTGTTTTTGTTGTAGGTACAGTATATTTTCATATGCTTTTAGTAAAAACCAATTATTTTGACTTTACAAACAGACACTTCAATTTTATTTATTTGTATAGATGTATCTAAAAAATCCGCCGTTGGAATCGACTGGATATGGTGCATAATAACATTGTCGTCAATGCCGTTTTTTTTAGTTATAATATTTGAAATAATAGGGTCACCGCAATATTATGGTTTATATTAACCGTTAAAATAGAATTATCAACTTCATAAAACTTACTAAATTTACTTGTATATCTGAGTGCTAAGTCACCAAATATTACGGGTTACCTACCAATATCGGAAGGATTAAGTGGATTTGTACACTTCACATAACTTAGAGAATATAACGTGCCTCTCGCACGTTTACAATTTACATCACGTTAACGCTTGTAATAATTAATTTCTAATTTACCAAATACGTCCGAAGCGTCAAAAGTGCCTAAGATTCGAACGCGGACTTTTAGAGCTTAGAGTATTAAAATTTATAAACTGTTATATCGCTCGAGTAGAAGGAAGTAATTCGAAACCAATTTTTAGGGGACGAAGGAGCTCAAATAGAAACTAGGCTAATATTCGTTTAGAGAAATCTGATACCCTGGTATAATTACTTATGAATGGAACGCAATCAAGATCGTGGTTTTATTGGCAAAGTTGAATATTCGAGTATTCTGCAAATCTGTCTTAACTTTATTAATCCCGAAGTTACAATATACAATGTAATTGTCGTAATTATCTCGTTTCTACTACGGTTACTACTACTTCGACTAACGGTGATGTGTCGGGCATTGCAAACGAATAACTGGACCTAGCTACGTGTTTTCTAATTTTTGATTAAAGCATTTGAACTATCAAATGGCTAGCGACCTTGCAATATTAAGTAAAAGAAGCTTGGTCGTCGTTAGTTCATTCGAAGAATCTCCAAACTTTGTTACACAAACCAAGCCGCTACCCACGTGCACTTTTTATTGTAATATTTGTTTTCGACTACATATACATAGGTCTCGTGGCACAACGTTTAAATCCATTACTGAAGTAGTTTATATATATTTGAATTTGAAATTACGAATGATAATAAAATGAGGTGTTATTTTTTGTGGTCACCAGGTCACGCGAACTCTGCGATCAATCCGATAGTCTACTGCCTAATGACGAGGAACTTCCAGAGATCCGTGCACAAGCTGCTGTGCGGGCGTGGAGTGTGCCAGCAGGCGAAATTCACGGTAAATGTAAGAAATTTTCTTTTAGTTATTACATTTTAATTCGATTAGTAATAACAACTTATTCATAACTATCTCTCATTTATTTATCCTTTGATATTCGACACGATCCTGGCGAATAGTTTTTGTTGGCAAATAATTTTCTAAGTCTTAATAACAAGTTTCATAAGTCGATGCTATTAATTGGCTTTCTTCAGTAGGTGTTCATACAGTAGCCGTTTTTACTGCTAATTCGTTGTTCTACCTTACAAGTAGTATTATCTACATAAACGCATTCTATCATACTTTTTTATATTTATTATTGTTTATATACGCTTCATTGGTCATATTATGAAGTAATATAAATACGCAATTTCTCTACTTCTTTTCTATTAAAATATACAGTAGGCTATTGATACGACCCGAGAAACACATTGTGTGAAATAAGCATGCATAAATCTTGGAAAGTTCGTGTCATAAATCATTTTGAATAAGAATTTCAAATGTCACTTACACTCCCGTTCGGCGTGTATTGAAAGCGTGAGAACTGCAAAATATGGTTACGACATCAATGACAACGCTTGTAGGGAAACTGTAGCTAAATCTGTCCAATAAATGTTACTATAAATACTTCTTCAGAAATGTTACTAAATATTATGATGGAAATTGACTCTAAATTAAACGCAGCGTAATATTTGTTGCGGTCTTCAAAGTCACCTTTACTGATCTTCAATTACTAATCTGGTACAATTGTTAGTCTTGGAAATAAGTGAGATTATTAAAATTGAGACTGCACTTTTATTTTAAAGTTATAATCTAAGATACCTCAGTGTCATATAATTTAACTATTCTTGGTGCCATCTCTGATTTACAGATTTTGCTATCATTATTTATTACACCCCTAACACATAAGAATCTTTAAGGATATTAGTGAAAAAGTAATTACACATACTACTGTTAACTTTTAAAGTACGCGTTATGCCATCCCAAATTAATCGCTCAGATTCACCTTGCTTTATAAAGCGGCAACATTACGCGTTAATTTTTGAAGTACTAAGATTAATTTTCTGGCAGAGATATAGGTAGGATATGCAAATTTTAAATAATTCATATGTTTTATACAATCACACTTATCCCTTTTATCCATTGTTAATAATTAGTCCAATACGCACAGCTCATTGGCAAAAACCCAATTTTCTGATGATGTATTATTTAATCTCCAATACGTTGTAAAACTGGTATGAATGTAATAAATTGTATTTCCTTTGTTCAACCAGATTAAATCTTTAGGCTTAATCAATTTTCATACACAATTCGAACAACAGAATGATATATATCTAGTTATTATAAACATGATACGGTCATTATAAAATCTACCTCACATTATCATTCTATTACTGGAATTAGTATTAATACAAATTTCATCATTTTCACATTATCGGGAATTGGACATTAAGTTAATTACAGGCATACGACATGAATATGACTGTCCGCAATATACAACTTTAACTTACGTATTACAAGAATGAGTTATACATTCTGTCAATAAGTATCGGGAATGGATTATTTGTTTATGATTCTAAATTCAAATGTTTGTTTTTTTTCTTGCTGTTAGATTGGTAAAACTGTTTTCCATTTTGGCGCGGAGTTTGAGTTGCATTTATCAAAAACTCGTGCTATGAGTGGTACAAAGCGTTCCGAGCGGTCGAGGTGTGATGGAAGATTTGCCTCGCTCTGGTAGGCCATCAACGTCTGCAACTAAAGTTAACATCGCAAAAGTGAAGGAAATAGTGACCGAAAATTCTCATTCCTCTTAGAGAAATAGCCACCGAACTTGTTGTATCTCACGAGTCGATCAGTAATTACCATTTTAACTAATCATTTGGGTATGAAACATGTTGCCGCTCGGCTAGTCCCAACAGACCTGAATTTTCTCCAAA
>DWRA01000242.1:0-29353 GCA_018250295.1 Spathilepia clonius
TTACACTCGAGCACGGCTGGTCCGATTTGGCTAATTTTAGTTTAGAATCATTTGTGGAAGTCCAGGGAAAGATTAAAAAGTGAGTAAACATGAAAAAAACGCTACGAATATAGTAAAAACAATAATTTTGTTTCCCTATACAAACAGTTTGTGCGTCTGTCAAATTTGTGGTGTTTAGAATTTAGTTATTTGACTTTCTCAGATTATTTAATTCTAAGGCGACAAAAAGTTCGCCGGGACAGCTAGTAGCTGAATGAATTCTAAATCTGAAATATCCATGTCTCTATATCAGTAGGCGTTACTCCGCAATGGCCATGAGGAAGTTGATAAGCGTTCATAACCTGTTCTGACACCTGTTTGGCTCGTGTGCTCCTTGCTCGTCTATCAAACAACCACAACATGTGTATCAAATCAATATCATATACACAGGGTGATTGGTTAAACTGGGCACGACAACAAAATATACGAATAATGCTAAAAAGACAACAATAAATTTTTTTTGAAAGTTATTTTACGTAAATTGATAAACAAACGCGATCGATCGATCAATTAACGCCGGCAATCAAACAGATCCACCTTGGGAACAATAAAGTATATTCAAAATAAGGTAGAGCCAAGCCACGAAAATTTTGGATATATGTATATCACGGTATATTTTTTTAAGTGCGGATATAACCACGGGGTGCACCTAGTAAGAAATAAATACATTACAAACATTATCGTGTAACACTTTATCGAGGAAAACAAAATGATTTTCATTCAGCAAAACACAAAAAAATGTGTCGTTCGTACAAAGCGTACGTGGAGTGTTGCGTGGTTAAATCGATATTGTTCAGATTCAGCCGCGCGTACGTATCAACAATCACGCGTCATTGTGACGACATACGAGTATGCGCTGTCTGCAACCACGAAGTCATATCGACACTGTTCAGTGGAATATTAAGTCGCTTGCCTGCTAAAGTAGGAAAGCGTGCAATTTTAAATGTACACAGAGGTGCATAATAATAATTGGTTCACCATCATGAGGCATCCGCCATATTGGTTTTGGAATGACGTCACATAAATAAAGTTAAAAAAATAAAACCCTGTAAAATAGTCCACTATCGTATTGATATTCTTGAACTTGTTAATAAATCGCCGTATCAACAGGACGTGTAAAAAGTACATGTTCCCGAATAGGATTAGACTCGGTATCGCTTTGCGTCTGTCGGTTTTACTCAAGTACAACTGCACACTAGTGATGTTACAAATAATCCGACCATTTTTCTATCTCCAGTAAATATTGAGTAAATTCCAATAAATATTGTGCGAGACAATTCGTTTCTCACAAAATTTCTTCGGCTACTAGCGTGATAATAACGATGCAAAGGATTCCGGTACAATTTCCGGTTAGCCGTATCTAAACGATTACAACATACATATTTCTCTGTGACTGGATCAGGTGGTCCAGTTTTAGAGAATCGTGGCATAGTTTTCGCTGTTAGACTCATAACTATTAGAGTGTAAAAAAATCGTTTAAAGTCTAGGGTACCTAATTAATGGCTTTTATTTTGTTAAATATTTTACAAAAAATTACAGTAAAGTCTAGGGTTATACAAAAATCCCTCAAAAACCAAATTTGATTCCTTATCATTCTAGAGGAACGCGTCAGAATGCTTCAAGCGCTAACCTAACCTAACATTAACCACGTCCTTCAAACCAGACAGTTTCGACAGACGAATAACAATATTATGTATAGGGTTTGTGCACATCACTAAACGGCGCCTCATTTAGTATGGGTTCTAAGCTTCTTATCATTAAACTTAGCAAAGCTCCTTACATATACAAAAAGAACACAAAAAGTGAAGTGCACTCGCATACATAATGTTGGAAATATAAAGTAATTTATAACTTTTGCAACTTGGTACCTAGACGGAAATAAACTTCGTATCGTATCGGAATGAAAAATAAAGTTTCACTTAGGAACGAGCGAAGTTTACTCGCTACACAGCAACATTTCCACAAGTTTTATTAAGCGACATCAAAAAAAAATCACCAGTTCGATGAGTATCATTGGTATTATAGAATTCCGCAGATTTCAAAAGATAGTAATAAAATAACAAAATGCAACTAACATAGTCTTTTACCGTTGTAACAAGTGATAATTAATTTCCAATTCAAGCATAATTTCGAAAAATTAAATATTTGAGGTCTGGGGTTTAAACCTCGGTTCCCTCAATTGTGTTACCTCGTGATTTAACTACTAGGCTATCGCTGCTTTTAAAACATTGCACTATAGATGTTATTTTGTATTCAACTTTATTTCCTTTTTCATTAAATTTATATAACAAACCACCTTACTTTGCGTTGAATGGATAAGTATACTAGCGGGTGGATATAACGCAATATTCTACAGCGCAAATACTGTTAGTCGCGTTGAAAAATTAAATTCGCTGAGAGGATTGCAGAGTCGTTTTACAAACAAGAATTTTGAAAGCTTTGTAACAGAAACAAAGCCCAGCAATTTTTTTATGCAAACATGATGGCGAGGGATTCCATATGACAATACCACATCGCGCGATATACAGTCACACTCGATTTATATAGTTCAGACTAAATTCAGCGTTTATTCAACGAAATACTCGGAATATTATTTTTAGAACATTCACACAAGCAAGCGGAACGTTTTTCATAATTTGATTAAAAAAAAATTTTGAAACTTAACACAAGTTTCATCATAAGGTAGCGTCCCTAAATAAAGCCGCTTGAATCACTTCAACCATACAAGACATTTCTGAGTAATCGGTGAATATACAACGTCAAATTGAGACCCTCCCCCTCCAGTTTTTACAAGCTTTTATTTAACTCGCTTTGTCATTTCGTATTTCTGTGGATGTTTTTCTGTGGTCGACTTTAGGTAGGATATTCTAGTCATATCGGGGGTGAATTACAGACGTCCATGGGCGACAATTGCCACTTACTACCAGATGGAATGCATGCTCGTTTGCTACTCCATCATATAATTTGTCAAATCTTGTAACGAAATTTTTAACCAGATAACGTAAGGGATTGTATATGTAAATGTATTGTAGTGTTGTGGCTATTTATTTGAACGAAACAAACATAGCGGCTGTTTAAAGAGCGTATCGATCGGATGTAATACGACATACAGACGTTGGTGCGAGCCAGACCGAGCACCTCGTTGAAGAGCTCTACTGGGACCGACACCCACGCAGTTACAAAAGAATTATACTCGCTACTCAATACTCTCTGCAAGGGCCGCCTCGCGTAGCCCATTACCAGTTCTTACGGAGTAAAATTGTCTAGGTTTCTGTTACTCGATATATTATCCGTTTGTATTAAAAAACCTATTTTGTATTTTCAGCTTAGTTGTTAGTCACGAGTTCTTAAGACATTTTCAACGCCGGATCACATGCTTTGGTACCCCTGTTGACTAAGTTGGAACGCCTCGTGTCCCCCTTACAATACAGTAGAAACACATAACATTGTAGTTGTTAGGCAGAAATAATTGTGGATTCATATTTAAAATTTTAGTAACAAAAACTAGGTATTTAACACTACAATAGAAAAAATATTTTATTTCCTTTTGTTTAAAATAGATATTTAATTTTTTTTTGTAACTGCGGATCTTGTCTCTAACTGCGGATTAGCGTGAAATATTGTTTAATTAGTGAAAAATTACATACGAATTATTGTATTGTAGTATCGTAACAATATTTCATAGGACTTTTAAAGAAGACAATATAATGTAAATAGTATATAACGCCAGTACGTATAAGAAAGGAAAATAATTTAATTTAAAATACTCTGTTGACTTCAATACTTCTCTTTTAGTCGTGAAATGAATTTCTAAGTTCTGTAACACGACAGCTGGGTTCCTGAGAACTTCGTTCGTTTTCAATTGCATTATTTAGAAAGTTGAAAAATAAAGATGTCGATGAGGTAGAGATCCATCTTGCAAATATATATTTTAAGATATGCAGATATTGGTTTAACATTGCATTTTCCGACTTGATAGCACTATCGAATTTAAAGTAATCTTTATTTGGCATTGAAGATAAATAAAAAAATAAAGTCCGTTCGTGTTTTCAGCGAAATATTTCAAATAAGCAATTGTATAATTGTTAATAAAAAGTTTAAAAGATGTTAGAACCTTTAGTTCGACTCCAGCGACACCACTGCTATTTCTACTCAATAACAACAGTGTTAAGCGCTGATATGATATAGTTTGACAGGTATGGTAATGGATATATACCTACATATCCGGGGTCTTCCATCTTAGTCCTCAGAGGCAGTAACACATCTGTATTCGACCCCGGATAGAACTCTAATCTCATCTGGTATTGATTACAGATGTCTATAGGCTGCCGTTGCCCCTTACCACCAAGTGGATTGCACGCTAGTTTGCTACTTCCATACAATAAAAAACTAAGTGCAGGTAGTCGGTGCCCCGCCACACCCACATTTAAGCACGGGGAAGGTTGTTTGCAAAGGCGTGAATGATACTTGCTTCGGCTAATGGATTGCTTACATAATATGGACAGCCAAAATATATCTGTAATTACGCAACCTTCGCCTTGCGCCTGAGATTAATTGGTCAATTAAATGTGGGATAGTGTAAATAACCGTATGGATATATAAAATTGTTAAATTGAAATGGAATTCGACCAACATATTGATCGCTGTGGAATACAAACCACTAAGAGACAATATTTTTGTTTTAGTAGAAGTAGAAAATTAGCATGTAGTACACCTGATGGAAAGTGGCCACTGTCGTACGTGGATAACTGTGATCAACCCCAGATAAGATTAAAGTCCTACCTAAACCTGTCGACGACAGATGCATTGCTACCCCTGAAATAAACGCGACAGACATGTGTGTATGTCTCTCTTACCACAAGATGAAAGAAAGATAGCAAAAATAATATTTGGATATCACATTTAGTAATTTATAAACCAGTTAAATTTAAATAAATTCTGGTTTTCTTCACCTATACCGTAACAATAAAACACTACAACTCTTATAATTGAGAATAACCGCACTTAAGGCCTCCAACTATAAAACGTAGCGCGCTACAGTATTCTTAAATAGCATAGATGTATATAGGAAGTGTAGGGCATTAATGCTTATATAATTATAACGTATTGATATATACACGCGGTAAGTTTTTCGCATACAAACTTTTTCTGATCTGTTGGATAGAGCATGACACATATTATATTCAAGGGTAAGGGGCAGCGCCTGACTGAGGAATGCAATTGTGTGTTAATTAATACACGAACCGCGTCCGCGGGCTTCCGGTCGCGGGAAGCGACCCATGAACGCAAGATTATCACCACAATTACTGAGATTTATAAGTATGCCTATGTTTCTAAATCTTATAGTTCATTTCAAACGTTTTATGCTCATTGTTACATGTAGTATGAGAATCAAGACGTGTATTGCAATTAGCTTCCAAATTTGTAAAGTTTTACAGATTATCTTTTTTTTTATTATAATGCTACATTACAAAGTAGCACACGATCATGTCATGCATTAGTGGAAAATGGGTACTACCTACCATGAATATCTGTATGTGTGTATTATTGTATCATTTCGATCTAGTCTTTAAGAAACTACAAGACCATTGAAAGACTGAAGACCTGTGCTGACTGACGAGATTGCATCGCGAAGTAGTTCTTAAAATCATCTGCCAATCCCGCCAGCCAGCGCAGGCTATAATGCTACATAACATACGTAAAAATAAAGCTGCTTTTATTCAGTATTATCGAATGTAGATATGATTTAATAAGTATCCACCAAAAATCTCTAATTTCTTATTAAAGTCGTTCCAACTTTCCCATTTTTCGCAAATTGGATTGTCCCACGACACAGGTTTTAACGCAATTATGGTGACGCAAAATGGCGCCCCGTGTGTTTCAATACTCTTTCTATGCTAAAACGCTATTTCAATGCTTAAATCTGTGATTATTTTTGTGAAAATACGTAATATGATTGAATTTAATTAGTCTCGTGTCGCATATATATTTATATGCACTTTGTTTCAATAAACCTCGTAAGCTCAAATAGCATTGTTTGTTTATATCTCATTATATATTTAAAAAAAGAACTTCTTAATTAAAATAAGTTCTACAACAACGTTCATTTTAATGTGCGTAATAATCCAAATATTAGGACCGCGTGAGCAAAAGTCATTAAGACAGACTAGAACGCTTTATTCGTCTGATGATCACACGCATTAAATCAAAACAACATACAACTTATCAAATAACAACAATATATTCCATCGTAAAAGTTTAGCTCTATGAGCAAAACTTATAAAGCTCCAAGGATGCGATATCCCCATCTTTCCTTTTTGTAGAATTCAATACTATCCCATATCTGTTGTTTAACTTTATGATAAACGTATGAAAAATCACATGCTCTATAATCTCAATAAGGATCAACCTAACAAATACTGTTTTACACACATACTAAACGTTTTTGGCAATGCCTTCTGACTTCTTGAAAATTAAAAAAATATGTATTCCGGACTTCGACCACCGGGCGAATCATTTATTTCCTTAAATTGTCAAATGTATTAAATTAGGAAGCTAATAGGGGCGACGATCGTTGCCGAGGGTCATCGACGATCGCGGTCTGGCTGCCGCCACCCGACGTCAGCTGCCAGCGACCGGCGATCTCAGTCGCCGACACGAACTATCGCTCGTGTGTGGCCTCCCATACTCATTTTTCGTTGTGTGACAAGACAAACAATCAGAACGTATTTTTAATTAGAGTAAAACCCAGAAGTAGGGAATTTTTACCGCTTTAAATTTTCCAATCTGCCTGTTGCATTACATAATCATGCAACATTGATTGTTCATATTATAAATGATTGATTGATCAATAAAAGACAAACATCTAAAGTTAGTTGTTGTATTGGTTTATATAAGGACATCAATTGTAAATGCATTGCCATCATTTTGTTCAACGCAAGCACATTTATAAAATGTTCAATATTATATATTTATAATTACTTCTGAAATCTTTAACCATCTTTACATACTTGAAGTATTACTTATGATTTGGGTGGGCAAAGCAAAATCGCAAGCAAATTTTAATCCCAGTAGGATAAAAAATTGTATAAATACTTTTTCCAATAATAGAATTGATTCTAAAATATTATTATTACATAGCAAGCTTATTATTTAAGTTATTGTTATGTTGCTCAGCACAATAACATGTATATTATGTAACAAACGGAATCTAATTTAGAGTGTAGACCATCACACCTGCCACTGCCAAATTTTGATGGGAAAGAAGTGTAACCTAGTCTGAGGTGTGGACTTTATTTAAGATTGATATACTGCTGAATGCTAAGCTTCACAGAGCTTGAGATATTACAGTCGCATGCGCACCCAATGTTTGGAAAATCTGGAAGGTGGCTTTGCTTAATACTAAACAAGTACCCAAATAATTCTCATTTTTTGTCGAGTTATAAAGGAGCTCTTTGTGTTATTTTAAACATCAAATCTATCGGAAGCTGTTTCTTTTATGGCATTACTTGCGTTGTAACTGTCAATTCTATTATAACTTCGCTTCATGAAGAAGTGCCTTATTTCTTTGTTACAATTACGTACTACTATGTTACTTTGGTTGATATTCAGTTTTGTTCTTGACATTTGTAAACTGATTCTGAATCATAGCGAACCATTACATCTTGAACAAAATGCTATTTTTATTATAACCCTTAGAGAATTTAGAGAATATCAATAATTAAAAAATATTTCAATTATCCAAAAGATAAAAAAACATTGTTTCAGTAATTTTTGATATATGGACAATGTATGAAATCAAAATTACTGTGTAAGAACTCAAATAATTATGAATGTTGAAATCTTCACAGTTTCTCACAATTTCATGATAACAGGCCTTAATATGTTAGACTTTTAAGAGACTGTAACTGCTAATAAACACAGTAAGGTATATATGAAGGGAATTTAAAACATTTGAAAGGAGAAGGATAATTATTTCTCACTAATAGAAGACCATAAGTAGGAAAGTTATAAATAAATAGATATTTATGTATTTAGACATAACAAAAATTAAAATGAAAATAAATGAAATAGTATGATTAAATATAAAATAAAAAGGATACGTACAAGCAAAACGAACAAAAAGAAGTAGGCAACAACACATCATGTCAAAGATAAAGAAATAACATGTACTCAAAGTACAAAAAAATATGCTAGAAGAGATCAAAACTACAAACATTCAAGTATTATAACAGAAAATGGCATTTTTTTATGAAAATGCTTGTGACTCACCGCTGTGTTCAGTAAAAATGTTGGAGCCGAGCATGCGGGGGTCCTTCGGGACTCGCGGCTTGCTCCGCGCCGAGCGCATGGACGCGCCGCTGGCCGTGCCGCGCTCCTTCGCCTGCTGCGCGCCCATCCTGCACCCTGGCCGACGCCACCCTCGCCAGACGCGCGGTCCTTCGACCCAACGACACCGACACTCTAATTCAATAAGTCTATCGTTATAGCGACGTATGCATTCCCCATTGCTTCAGTCTTCCCCCGCGACACCGCTCCGTATAATCAAATACAAGCGCAGAACCGGATTACGCGAACGATATATTTCGAGTTTCAAACTTTCTTGGAAAAAACATTACCGGAATCGATCACGACATAAAAAACACTACCTCCGCCATTATGTGCGACTGACATGTTTGGTTTGACGTCGATTTTTTAGATGTGACTCGATGCCGCTGGTAGCAGCACTTGTAACTTGGAACCATAGACTATAACTATTTTGTTTAAACTAGAAGCAATCATCGAGCAGAGATAACAGACAGTAATTGGCCAATACAATACAATATTTATATCACAAAGTACTAGAATACAAACGTTTTTTTTTTTCATTGCACTAGATTTCATTACATTTATTACGCATAAGTAATAGTATCTTTCGAATTAATCTTTCTTCGTTGATTAGTGTTGGCAGGCTGAAAAATCATTGGTAGCTTCAGTTGGTAGCATTGTATGGTGTTATTATTCCCGGGGTGTTTTAAATACTTATATAACCTACTACAATAAAAAGTAAATATATGTCAGGACTGTAATAATATTTTGTAACGCCCTTATAATAAAAGGTTATTAAAATTATTTTAAAACCTTTACAACGTTACAAAATACGGGCGTTACAAAATATTTTAATAACCATTTATTATAAGGGCGTTACAAAATTGAATAAAATATATTTTGTTTGCGTTTATGAGGATTAATTTCAACAAAGTATGTTTTTTTCTCAACTAAAATTATATGCAATATTTACAAGTAAAACTAACATACACAAAAATAAACCACAAATGTAACAAAAATAAATGTATAAATTAAAGATAAAACAAAGAGTCCAAGTAAAATATATTACTTTTGTCGGTATGTTATAGTTATTTTTAATTTTAGAAATACCATAATGCATTTTATTCTGAAATACTATCCTACTATATGAAAAAGTTAAAATTTCGAATTTATCGATTTCTTTTGCATATTTCTGGGGCTCAGAAGCCAGTTCACATTATGTTGGCCCAGTAAGTTTACAAGAACGATAAATGTATCGAACGTAGGTATATAAACGGTCGAGCTTTTATAATGAAAACTATGCCCTTAAGGGAAATTACAGAATGAGATATTATTGTTTCTAAAGGCGAATATAATCATAATATAATTATATTCGCTTTTAGGAGTTTCCGTTATGAGGTCATGTTTATTATTATATCTTATTGAGTTATTTCAACATTATAAAAATAAATAATTTTAAAACTAATATAACCTTTCACTGGAAAAAATATGCTGGGCATAATTATATTTAAGTAGCAGTATTTGTAATTTAAAAAACAAACAGAATACTCCTTCCATTTCTTTTTACATTTCTTTCCATTTCTTTTTTTTACGGCAGGAAACGATAGATGATGAGGCCGATGTATGGAGATGACGGAAAAATTAAAATAACTAGCTGGATTTAAGTATTTCATTGGAAAAACCGCGTACACTACGTACGTACGCGAATTACGTAGTCCAGTGAAAGTCCATTAAAAACGTATTGGTTTCTTTATAAATGGAAATGAACGATTTTCTAGCCACAGGAGGGTAAAGAAATAAAAAACACACGTACGTAATCGTAAGTATAATTTTATTATTAACATTTTTGAAGAACAAAAACAAACAGATGTTACATAATTAATAACACAGTTTCTGATAAAAAAATAACAATAGGCGATAATACTTATTTAACTAACATAACAAGGTAGGTACATAGTATCTATACCAAAGTAAATTAATAATATTGAAGTTAATGTTTTGCTATACAATTGCGTCGAAATTTTCCAACGATCAAAGTAAAACCTTTCAGCTATAAAAGGTAATCAGCGGCGTAGAGCGGGTTCGAATCGCCTGAGGCGAAAGTTGAATTTGCCGCCCTATACGAAAGGGTCGACAAAAAAAGGTCGTGTTTTATAACAATAAATAAATTATGTAGCGTCCTAAATAATCTGGCAAAAACCAAGGTATTCCTATTCGTAACTTTGTTATCCTATAACAATATTTATTCCATATTTTGCCATGCACCTTAGGAGCGCAAGTTGAGTTTAAAAGGTCTTTCTATAAGAAATACTCATTATACTTACAATATAATTTTGCCGGCCCGCCAAAATGCTGCTAGTGGCGGGCCGGCCCCTTCGCCTCAGATGGTATAATATTAGTTATCTTTTTAACATAATAAATTAAATATAATATGAAAACCATTGCAACTTACTTTCCATACTTGTAACCTAAATGTAGTAACTGCTATTTGTAATTTAACCGGCTCATGTAAAAAGTGTATTTTTTGTTAAAACTTATAAATAATACTTGAACCGCCTTGTAGCAAAATACTAGATATAGTTTTGTTAATAGAATGGTAGACATTAATCTATTGTTAGTAGATATTAATATTAGCAACTTAAGATGTCGGCATATCACAAGCTTAGCTTTAAATATTGTAAGTAAAAGTAAAACACGCAGTTATTAAGAATTTTCTTATCTTAACCCTCGTCTCAAGAATTGATACTCGTAAGCTGTAATTCGATAGCACCACAATATCTAAATAAGCCTTGATGGACGATTTTAAGTTCCAAAGGCTTTCTGTTGTTTCTATATTGTAATGTATCTCAAGAGATGTATAAATAAGTATAAATAGGATTATCCTTAAGGAGAGGTATGTACGTAGTAAATAGTAAATCAAAATGTTTTGGCTATTAGGTACCTGATATGTAAAAACGCAGAGTCGTGGGCATTACTTAATGAGTAGGTACTGGATTTTGATTTTTCATAAGTATTGTAATATTTTACGTAACTAATGCTGAAGCTCACTCATACTAATAGATATGATCAATTACAGGTTACGGTGCCTATAATTTAACATCTACGTATCACATTTTGTGAGTGATAAACCTAGAAACCTAAACTAGAATCTATAAAGCTGTATCAACTTCGACCATCATGAAATCGCATATCTAGTGTCTTTTTTTATGTAATATGTCTTTTTATACACTTTAATTGATTCTGGCGTCAAATCATTTTAGGGTCGCCAACCTTCCTATTTTCTTAAAATATATGTAGAACACGGCAGGACATACATTTGAAGTATTCTGTATGAAGTAGGTTTTAAAGCAGGAAACGTCTTTTTAGAGTAGCGGGGGAACAATGCGTTTTTGTATATTACTTATTATTATCTGAACTGAAATGCCCTGGTACTTGCATCATTAAATCCTGTTCCAATTTAAGGATGGCAACCCTAATATTATATTTTACTATATGCATGCAGGCACATTATAACATAAATATGAAATCTATGCACATATGAATTAAAATAAAGTATTTTATTACCGTCTGTTAGACCAAGTGGAATCTAGACTATTAATGCGATAAACTAAAATATTAATAACGTGCTTATAATTCGCCTACTTGCTTATCTTTTCTCAAGGTAGACATGTTTCAAATTTGTAATAAGGTGTAGGATTTAAACAAATGGGTAGTTTTCAATATTGCCACATAAAAGCAGCGAAATATTAACCACAAATGTTCATAACTCATATAATTAATTCAACAAATTCAGAATTTTTATATGACATACATATACAATGAAATTTTCAGTAACGTTCTTTATTATAATATTTTAATAACTGATAATTACATTTTATGGCAGACAATTGTATAGCGTTTGCATATTGAAATGTCACATAACAAAAAAGGAAATGATTTATACACCGAATTTATGTAAACATCGAGAAAAAATTAACGGTGATATCAGTTTCAAACACAATTACAATTTAATATTTAATATGTAGGTATAAGTAAGATAATATATGTTTGTATCTTCCACTAGATAGTGCATTAAACACAAAGTTCCTATTTGGGTGAACCGTGAAATACTGCACTGGAAGATACAGGATTAATGTGAATAATTTCATATTAGAATCAGAAAAACTCTACCGTAGTTATAATTACTACTAAATCACACATGATATTATAAACTTTATTCGGAATGTTTTACGTAAATTAATACCCGCGGGTATCTAACACTAAGTACTACGATATTAGATTAAAATGTTTATTATTTAATTTTAAGTACTACAGTAAGTACTAAAACAGTTGTCATCAAAATCACTGGAAAAAAGTGCCGCGCTCAATGTGTATATTCGACTCGGCAGGTAGATTGCACAACACTTTTTTGTATTATTTAAATACTTTCTACACTTTAAACGAAAAAAAATAATTATGTACAAGTAAATACTTATAAAACTATGGTTTAACATTGATGTTTTGAAATTGTTGTTAGCATCATGTAGGGGTTAGTCAAGTATGGATTTTTGTGCCAAATTTATTCACGATCCATCATTTGTGGAGACGTGGAGAAAACTAGTTTTATCTCAACCGTTTATTTTATGATTTGACGATTGGTAACTGAATATTTGATATATAAAATAAATTGCGAACAACCTAATATCATTAAAATTAATAAAAATAGTAGTATGTACCTATATTTATAAACCTATATTTAAGGGTTGTAATCGTATTAGCAAAACGTATATTTGAACAGCTTAAATTGTTTTAAGCCAACTTTTAAATAATACTATGTGGGTAATTATGTAGTAAATAATATTATCAACAGCAAATACTTAAATATAATACTGCAGCAGTTACATGCTCATTTGCATTTTTTGTACAGTTGCCATTAACAGCCAAAAAAATATAAATAATATTGGCAAAAATATAACTTTCAAATATTCTTTGGCACCTATACTTTGGCTCAACACTATCAAGTAAATCCACAAATTATGTTGCTTTGCACAGTCGTTAGTCGTTCTTATAGGTACTTTTGTCACCTAATCAGCATGCCAACTAAAAATATATAAATAACTTTTCTTCTACTGGGACTCGAGCAAGCATAATGTCACATGGTAAGCAATAACAATAGCAAAATATCAGCAAATGTCTTTAAGTTTCGGAACTATATAGGAATAGAAATCTACATTATATTATATAACTTCACAGCGATTGGACGCTAACCATTAAGTTTACGATAATTATTAAGATTAAAGTCGAGGTAACGGCTTATATGTAGACACATAATCTAAGAGCGAACGTTTTAATACGAAGTGTGAAAAGAGTTGTGAGAACGTATCATTTCGCCAAACGGACGTAACTATAGTACTAAAGAAATTACAAAAAATAAAATGAAGACTTCCAATAGGAGGACGTTTTGACATTAAAGCTAGACAGTTACTAGCATAAACCTACTTTTCTACGCTAAAATAGATAGATATAAATATTAGATTTAGATACAAATACTGCACAATCCCTGATGTTAAGCAATTCATCTTCGACTGAATAAAGATATTGTTATTGTCGCTCCATTTTCCCGCCCTATCGATTTAATACTAGTATAATGATAAATGACAATAATAGCCACGAATACATCGACAACTTACGTGATTTAACTATAATAACACTGAAACACTAGATAAAAGTTATACCTAGGTACTTAAAACTACAATTGTTAGACTGTCAAATAAGGCTCTGAATGGTAATAACATTCCAAAAATAAAATATTATCTTGATACAATGAAATCGGTGTCGAAAATGTTTGTAAATTTTAGTTTCACAAAGGTTATAATAATATAAGACAGGTATGTATCAACTAAATTGTTTAGTTCACCTACTTCCAAAAAATTCATTGCTGAGAGGAACTAAAATACAGGTTACTTCAGTGGGACAGTTTACTGAATAATCTCAGAGTAATTATTATATATAGAGCGCGACTTTGGCGCCGTCGCCGGCAGTAAGCCGATGGTGATCAGATGTGTAGCTAAAGTTTAGTATGCTATTAATATTTAGAGATGTCCGTAAGCTTTCACGCTTGTAATAGACACGAAGACAGACACGATGGGTGCCACGGTTGTCTTAAAATTTCGTCGTGATGCATTGATCTTAAGGTGGGTTAGGCGCGCTCTTATAATATTTACTCTGAGTGAATAATATTCGAATATGAATATTTTAACCTTAATTCGCGCCGCGTCATGTACTTCAAAAGACCCGTATAATTATTATGTTGTAATTTCTCTGCTAGACTTGCAGTTTAAGATAAAGTAGTGGTGATTAAGGTAGAGGAGCTTCTTCATAGAAATCTGGTTCGTCGTCCTTGTCGATGTCCTTTTGAGCACCGTCCAACTAAAATAATAATAATTGAAAATTAAATTCTAAAACAACAAGCAGGTTACAGAGTTATCGAATCTAAAACAAGTGCAAAGTTATGACTTTATACTAAATAACAACATAAAAATAGTATTATATAACAATATTACTTATTATATAATGCCCAATTCTATGCAACCCCAGGATCTGTGTTTCCATTGTACAATTTTGTTAAATATCAAGCTATCTTATAACTGAACATTTAAATCGTTTTTATATATTACGTCCTATCTATGCCTATTTCGCATAATGTGTAACGAGACCCCACTTTCTTGCACGAGCCGAATGAAGTAGTTGTGCCACCATCATAAGAAAAAACACAAAATTGATTTTTAACTGCGATAATTGTAGTATAAATACTCACCGCTCGCAATTGCAGGGGCGTGAATATGTAAGCGATAGCCATACGTAGGGGCACCATCATGACCAGGAAGAAAGGCAGAGCCAGAGAGATACGTGACGACTTGACAGCATACAAGACGCTAATACCGGCCAGCTGGATCAGGGTGTACAGGTGCATCTTCAGCGTAGGAACCTGTAATTAAGTTAGGAGATATAATAATAGGTGATAAGCTTAACAATATGAAACTTAACATGTACGGTTATATTTTTTTTTCAAGAGAGGTATTATTATGTTTTTATTTCCTTACGATCTGTGCTTTTCGGTTTTAGAGGTTTAAATTACTTAAATTAGTTCTATAAATATAACCGATTTTTTATTGCGTTTTAATGTATTTTCCCATCTCATTACTTTTCAAAAAGGGTCTCAGTTCTATTTAATATACTTTAGTTATCATACGCGTCAAAACTCAAATAACTCTTATGAAGAAGTTATACATACCCGTCGAACGTATGGCACTTGAGGGTGATGTTTAACCGGTTTCAGCAGCAGAATGCATCGGTCCCAGAATTGTATACCACCCAGAGCAGAGATACCCATGTAGAGGAAAACGCCGAATAACACAGCCATGGGCACCAACCGAAGCCAGCTTGAAGCTAGCACCGATATGCCCACGAGCAACGAAACGAGTAGTCCAGTCAAACGTTGTTCTGGAACAAAATAAACATTTTTTTTATAGAATACCACTACATGAGATTATTTAATTATGTATTGAACTGGTAACTCAAATTCAAATAAAAAGTACATAAAAAATAAGAACGCATTGCACTCATTATAATTAAACAAATGGCATTTGAATAATATAGCATGCGATAATATTAATACAATTCGCTAAGGCTAAGTATAATAAAATCCGCATAAATCACAGTTCTGTTTTATCATATTTTTTAAAAACTTCTGAACTTGAACGCAGAAGGCAAATTGCAGCATATATCTTAATGAAGAACACACATAGCGCAACACTCAAAACCAAGCATACGGCATCGGTACATTTTATTAAGCAGATGTACATATGTATTGCAGTGATAGATTTGCGGTTGAAAGTCGGCCTCTCAATTGCGGGATTCAAGATTTAAAACCCAGACATAAACCTCTTATTTTCCAAAATTACTTTCATATTAGAAATTTATTATCACTTGCCATAACGGAAAACAGCGTGAGGAACTCTACAAACCTGGGAGTATTATGAAAAAAATGTCTAAAAGTTGTATGAAGCCTCGCAATTCGCACTTGGCCAGTGCAATTGTATATGATAAACCTACTTCGAGAGGAGTGGGATAATAATGGGTTGACGAAGACACGTATGGCAAGAAACCTCCTTCAAAATGACAACGAACCTTTAACCTCCACGATGTACGGCTTGTCACCAGGTGCGTGTGTGGTGGACATGACGGTGAGGGCTGACACGTGGCTGACGGAACGTACGGTGGCCACGCACTGCCACGGCGCACCGAATATTCCGCAGAGGCCGTTGATCGCCGACATGATTACAATGTCCATGTGGAAGCCGCTTCCCTTCTTCAGTTTGCGCTCAGGTTTGTCGATGATCAATCTAGAAACAAATAGTTATGATAAGAGTTTGTATAACATAATTATTTGCAAACGGACGCAGAGCTCGCATCGCTCGCATATACTTAGTTTAGAGCTTATTACAAGTTTAATTTCACACAAAGAAACAAGCTTTACATTCATGATAAAATAAATTGAACATTTATCATTTCTTATAAACAAGATACGATATTAAATTAGATTATGTATGAGTACTCATAGAAAAAATAGCGAGCGCGAGCTGCACAAGAGGGATTAAACATATAGCTACTATATTAATTTTATATGCTATTTTAATATGGCTATTATATTAATTTTCGACTTGAATAAGTTATATTGAGTTACACATAGCTTTTAAACGTTTCTTCCCTCTCGCTTAAAATATCGCAAGGCATTGAAATATCTTACTCAGCAATGTGCGTTTCCATGAAGACTATGATATAAACCATAAGTGCAGGGAGGACCATGGCGAAGGTGGCCCATACGGGGATGCTATCGAGGCCAGGGTTGAGAGGTACGAGCCAAGAGCGATCCGCGGTCGGGCTAAGCCCTGCAGGCACTTGCAGCGTCTCTGTCCAGACCGGTACCAGACAAGACAAGCCTACCATAAGCACGATAGCAATCGGCACACCGAAGTCACCCAAAGCACGACGAGCCTGTGAAATTTCAATAATATAATCGACGTAAAACTTTCTTAACTTTTTTTTTGTTTATCATTTTATTAATAAAATTTTCGGTGACCAATCAAAATTAAACATTTTCTGCCCGGTAGAAATTATCAAATTTCGTAAAAAACTGTGGCAGGCAAAATTTTGATAGATTATTTTTTAATAACGGGCGTAAGTACATAAACGGTAATATTTTCAAATATAAAAAAATAAGTACTTTTAAGTAATAGCAAAGGTAATACAAATGATAGAAGAGGTAAAGTGCATCTGATATTAAATGTTCAAGGGACATGATATCATATTGTACGAGCCATTACAATATAGACTTCAGTTTCTGTCCAATTGTGGTCGACTTCAGGCAAGACTGTGCAGATTTATATTGGCAGCGGCAACCCTTTACCATCAAAAGGCATGTATGCTTGTTTGCTAATTGAAATTCACAAATCAAAATATAAAAACCAAGCTTACACTGCGTCCAAGGAATTTGCCGTTACGGAAAATGCGAAGGTAGTATGCAATAACGAAAGTGGACAGTGTCAGCATGGTGCAGAACAAAGCGGTGTTCGGCTGCGGCGGCATTCTCATCGGCGGGTGAGGAGGCAATGTGATGGTATCGTTTCCTGAAATAGATAGAAGAAATACATTTAAACACATGCTGTCATTGGATGGTTAAAATTAGGAGTAACAGGGCTAGGCGTAGCTATAGTTTTATTAAGAGGAGTCCAAGGCAGTATCGTAGAGTAGCTTTGAGCTGTAAGAAAAGTCGTAGATTCTACAAAATTGGTAGCAAAAACAAAAAAGGTAATCTTGTTTAACTAATATTTATTTTCACGGATCCCCCTAATCCCCCATAATGCCATCGATTATCGTAAAATATCGATTAGTTTGGCCATCATTTCCACTTTTATTTCAATGTATTATAAGCAAAATGATATGCAGTTATCCTGTACAAATAGCCATCAGATATAAAATCTGTAGCTAACTCAAAACAGAACATTAGTCTTATCTTCAATTGATTAGAGATACAAGTCACGTTACGAAAATATACAGTAAAATTGTTACTTTAGGTAGTATATTGTGGTAGATATCGTCATCAACAAAATACAACAATATATTTATTATGTTCTACATATATGTTAGAGATTTGCCCGATTTACCTTTAATATTTACAAGGCTAAAACATTTATTTGTGACAAATTAATATATACAGTAGATTCTGATATCTACTTCAAGTTAGTATTTTTGTGGTGAAAAGTGTCAAACGATATTACACTAACTACTATTGTGCTCCTATTCTGTCGTTAAAAAATCATTACGCCCAATTCACAAGTTTACTTACTAATCTTGTTCGAGCCAATGATTCTGGAAATTATCCTGTGGGGTATTAAATAAAATTTAATTACTACTTAAAAAGCTTCAAAAATCATATCAAATCAAATCAAAAATAATTTAATCAAAGTTGGTTCATACAGAACTCTTTTTGAACGTCAACAAGTTACCACCGCTTCGGAAAATGTTTCGCTATGAAGAAGAAGCGGCGGAAGAAACTTAATGAAATATATTCTACATTATTGTGTACTATTTAAAAAAATAACATTATTTCAGCAAGATATCCAGTTTTATCGCAAATAAGCATTTTGTCTACCTAAATATATTGAAGTAAGTGCTCACGTTTGCTGACCACGTCACGTTTCAAAATTGCATAGAAAAGTTCAAGTGTACAGTGATGTGTAGTGAGGCACATTGTCATTATCTCTGATTAACGCTTCAGATAACGACCGACTGCAATATTTCATACTTTTATTTTGTTGAAAATATAATTAATCTTAATGTTTATATTCAAACTGGAAGATTATTTCCTCTTTCATTTATACTTTAAGTGATTGTTTTTTTATTCTTTAATACTATCATCTAGTCGAAGTTCCATTTTGTAGGTACCTATTGCTTTTAAAAACTGTTACTCTTGCTATATTTTGAAAAATATGAAAAGATATTATTTTAGTGACTTTGATAAACAATATTCAAGGTAAGTAATAAAAACATTCAAAAGCAAAAAAAAATTCCTAGTTCATTGTTTTTCATATATACCGTAAATTCAAATAACGTAGTTATTTTCGATGTTCATGATTAGATTGTAAGCAAACAACGTACTTTCCTAGTATTTATTACTTTATTGGTTTTCACATTTGATAAGATAGGTTGTGTGTCGATCGAGTTCGGAGATAAAAAAAATATATCTACGCGTGAGGTCGGGAGATCCCCGACAAGAACGAAGTTCTTTAATCTATACGAATGTGTGTGAGCATGTAGGTATTATTCGTGTAGACGAGGATCGTGCGCGGCCGGTTGTACAACCTTGTGGAATATTCGTTATAAATTATTAGTTATTCGGTTTTGTTTTAAATTCCTATTTTAGTTCAAAGAAACAAACACAAGCAAGCTTTATTTTATGGGTTTTTAATGGTTTAATTGTAAAGCAATTGGGTATAAAACCGTAATATCTATTTTTCCGAGCAGCAGTGATTTTTCTCTGTTTGGTCATTAAAGCAATATATGGCTTAACTTGAAAGAACTGTTCCAAGGCATCTGATATTGACTTCACGTCACAACTTTAGTATACAATATGCTCAAGCCTAACTATAACAAGAGTATACGTACCAGTAGAATTGGTTAGCATAGTATGATTGAGTAGCGGTACAACGGGAACGTTATCCTGACAATAGTCGTAGCCCAGTGGGTGCGCACGGTAAAGGTTGATCAGGTTGGTGATCGGCTCCGAGATGAAGATCAGTGAGATCAGGAACGCAAATATGTCCTCCGTGAAACTGCAATTACAAAATCATCAAAATCATTAAGGTATGATACACATAAAAAAGTAGCGGTGCCGTACCGCAAATATCGGCGACGCCGTCTGTCCTATAGAAGAAATTTGCTTCCTACAATATGTCACATATTTTGACATTTGTCTGAAAAATGGTTTTGGTAGCGACATGTCCTACGACACTCTGCCGCAACGTTCAACGCTAAGCGGCGCATTGCGTTGCGGAAACATACCGCACCGCTTTTAAGTATGTCTACCTTAAATGTTTCACAGAAGTATTTACACATTGCACAAAAAGAAAACAAAAAAGGCGGTCTAGAAATATCATGTGTATCTACAATTAAAATTACGACTGCCAAAATTATTTTTATCCCAAGATCTTATTCAGTAGCGAAGAGCTCAAGGAGCAAACAAAATGAGTTATGATTAGAGGCAATAAGTACCATAAATGCAATTACCGAGTAATTTTCTTAACGGCCACGCTGCCCTCGACGGAAGCGACGCATAGCGCGATGACGATCATCCACAGTCCGCAGTACATACGAGCAGCCAAGAAATCGAAACCATACGATCGACAGAAGTTGGCAAGCGACTCGTCGAGTAGGAGCAACGGCCCAGTGGCACCCGTAATCATCATGGGCTGGCCGGAGAGCAACGCGAACGCCACTCCACCCACGCACGTAAATACCTATATGGAATAACGTCAATTACTATTACAATTTTATGTGAGATGTATGGTAGTGTGGTAGGTATTCTAATATTTGTGCACATACGTAAAGAGGTGTACGGTCGTAGATATGGCGTTATTAAGGGGGTTTCCACAGAAGTGGCGTAGACGATGACGGCGACAAAAAAATCTCACCCGATGCCAAGGGAGAGAGAAATAAATAAAGTGAACCAAGCCTTATCCTCCCCTCCCCTTACCGTGTTATACAACCATATAGTAGCATAGTGTACATTTACCATTGATACACCTAGATTATTTATGCGTAAAAGTGTATGTATGAGTTATTATATAGTTATTAACGATAAATTTTGTTATTACCAAAGTTTCGGATATTCCAATATTTCCATAAGTCTTTTCGGCAAGCAGACCACCAAAGGTGATAGCAGAGGAAAGTGCGGCGAAGTACATGAAGATTGTAGCAGCCGCACATTGACCGTTGATTGCGTCGCGGAAGTCTGATACGTAATGTGGATACCGTCGTTTGATATCCCGTATCACGCCTGGTAAACAAACGTCATGAGTATTGTAAACTATGAATTGTATGTAATAATATACATTTCTGAAGATAAAAAACACTTACCACCAAAGAGACGACCGCTCTTCGAAAGTGGGTCATCGGGCTCCTTCTCTGGTGGAAAACCAGCCTCAGCTGCGAGCAAGGCCTTCTTTTCATCTAAAGGTGGGGCAGCAGCAGCTGTAGCCGCTCGTTTACGTTCAATCGCATCTCGTTTGCGACGCCTGATCATCTCGCTTTTGGCACGAAGCTCTTCGAAAGGAAGCAGTGCTTGTCTCTCCCAATCGCCAGGAGGTAGCACGATAGAGTCATCAAGGAACTCATTTATCGCTGATAGCAACTCTCTGCGATCGTCCGCCTTGTATGCAATGGAGTGGAACGCCGGGTTCGACATGAGGGTAGAGATAGAGCGACCGACCTCGTGGTAATCGAGATCGGCACCGCTCGGACCCAGCAAGATGAACATAAAACGCACAGGTACGGGCACCTCAGTGATGGAAGGCATTTGAATACCCTGCGCTAAGCGCACGAAGGCGATGGTTGGTTGTTCAAGGAAGCCGACTGCACCGACGAGTACGGTGGTGGCTTCCGCATCGTCTGGAATACGTTTCATAATGGAGTCATTCTGGCCGCGCCTAAGTTCATCCTGCGAGCTAGCGACGTAATCAACTTCACGCATTTCCAAGCCAGCAGTTGACGATTTCTTGCGATCCGCCGCGCGATCCATAGAGAACATGTGAGAGCTGCGCCGCCGTTTCTGCTCCGAGAGGTTCTGCGTACATACAATGATTATGTAAAAATACATATATAATAAGATATAGGTACCTAAATACAAAATGGAGCAGTCGAACTGCCCATTATTGTTCTACATATTTGTAAAACGGAAATATTATTCGATTTTGACTGAAGTCATTTTAAGTATATGTAATTGTGCCTGCATTTACATCAGGCTTGATCAAAATATACATACTCTAAAACGTTTTCTAACACTATTACGTACCCTTCTCGCTTATTTACTTATTAGGTACATTGAAACTACATTGTAACCACAAAATATTAAACAAAATGTCTTAAAACCTACCATGCAAAATAATAGTACAAAGATCGAACGTGAATGAAAACAATGGCACCTATTTCAGTACATGTTTAATAGGTAACCGTTGGATATTTTACTAATAAAAACTAAACATGCGTGAAGTTGATCGAAGGACTCCAGTACTTATTCTTGTTAAAGTAACAAATGAAACACGAGATATATGCTATTAACACCGAACTATCAATTCAATCAAAAGGACAAAATACAAGTTGTTACACTTGTATCGTTTCTAAAGAGACAAAAAATAAAATAGGTACTACAATGTTTCTGCAATTTCTACAATGAGTCAAAAATATGAATCTACTAAGGGAAACGATTTCAAGTGTAACATTTGTACCGGCGAGGCAAATTAAGGAGAACGTCGAAGAAAACGAGTCATGATACTGACAGTGTAGAGCTATTGATGGGATGGAAAGAATCATGTTTGCGATGGAAGGAATCATGTATAGACATGTTTGCGAGGCTACAGCGTGCATGGATAGGATTCACACGCGCACGGGAGAACTCCATACGATCAGGTGGGTGCTGTGGCGGCGACAGGCGACCGTGGCCGAGCACATGGAGCAGCGAGCGCGCCGCAGCTCGTTGGCGCCCTCGTCCATCCACAGCGACTGCACAACACCTCACGTCATCCTACTGCTAATAAGTCAGCCCCTATCCCTATCCTACATCTACTATACAGTATACCTGATGCCAGAAAATATAATTTATACAAATAAATAATACTAAAGCGCCTGTTTGGAACGTCATAATAACAGCTTTTTACTACATACGTATGAAAGTATACACAGTACTTAGAACAAGAACAGGTTTTTAAAATTTTGTTTGTTTGTCTCTCTGTCCGCCTATCTGTTTATTTCTGCTAATCTCCTAAATGTTTAGACTCATTTTGAGGGTACGTTCACTTAAGTATTGTTATGTGAAATAATTTAGGCCACTTTTATTTTAGAAAAAGAATTAAGAGTTCTGCGCAAAAAAATGTAATTGTGATGTCATTGTTATTTTTATATACTGCATTTATAAGGTAATAAAATATCTTATTATTAAATCAGATTATTTCCAACAACAATACTTGTTTATAGTCTTAATTAAATTATTTTAAACAAAAAAAAATAATATATCAGAATGACACGCCGTGCATGTAACGATTAGATAAGATAAACGATATGTACAATAATCAGGAATTGTTGTAAATAAGGAGACTTCTAATGTAATTGTATGATATACACAAATTTCTCTACGTTGGCATAAAGTGATTTAACGAAAATATACCACATCATCGAGCCTTTACTGTTCATTGTTGAGAAACGATCGCGTCTCAAAGAGCCAGAAACGCTTCTCACAGGAACGTTACCTATGGCCACCCGATACGCTGGCCAAGAACTCGTTAACAGATTTCATAATAATATAAGGAAGATAATATTTTGAGGAATTTTCAACCATGTTATAGATTTCCTTCCTATGTTTTCCTTACACAACGTCAAAGCGTTTGATAAATAATATCTAACAAGCTTACCGGTTCTTGTCTGTCGTATTTTACCCTTTACCGAAATTCAAAAGACTTAGCTATATAAAGGGTTAAAGCATAGATAATATAATTATATATTAACAGGAATGTACCAAACGTATAATTACAGTTCTCAGACGAAAAAATACAACTTGAATGTACCTACACCATGTATTAAGAGATGTAGTGTAACGCTGAAAATTGTATTTCTCTTAAAATTTTACAAAAAAGTAATCCTTACATTCATACCAAGTCTAGGTATATCAACAAACACGCAAGAAGGTACATATGTGTGCTGTATTTGTCATTTCTTATCGCCATCGTAAATTATGATTAAAGTTATTCGACATCTCATGATTGTTACATTGGGGACCGACGGAGTATAGTTTGTATTGTTGACCTTGAATATTTTCACATACTTTACATTACGTGCCAAACGTACGTTTATCCGATAAACGTGACTGTCACAACGATAATCTCGCATTTATCATTTTTTCATTATGTACAAAAAGTGTGTACTTTTAAACTGTGAACACTAAATGCGTTTGTAATGATTGATCTTTGTTACGATTGTAAAAAACATTAAGGTATAATTGCAAAAACAATAGAATACAAAGTTAACCACAGTGTTTTATAACCAGTCATGTTGTCATTTAGAATTTCAGTTTGTACTACTAATAGTATCCAAATGACTACTATTGTTACTACTATTAAATAAAATAGAAATTTACGTAGTTCATATGGCCCTTCCGATGCGTAGAGGGTCTACGCTGAAATTAATGGATACGCTATATCGTATCGACTGAAATATTCAAATAATAATTATGCAGATAATCATTTCATTGTGTCTATATATTAAAAAGTTTGGGATTTTATGTGTTATTTCAGTATCTGCACCTAACTACTAGGAGAATAAAATCTATTCGAACTATTTCAAAAGTTGACAATATGTCATACTGTTACTAAGACAATAAGTGTAGTTTACACGTATTTATTATCTAAAAAATAAGATGTAATTCGATACAGGAGCTCAACAAGTGCGTAAGCTACACAATCTTGTACCGCGTGATAAAACAGATTGGGTGTCTTATCCTATCGCAAAACTTAAGAAAGTTTGATAATTCTGATAAAATACGGAATATTTTGTTTATCCGGGTCTGAAATCGGATTATAATATTGGCTTAATTAAATAAAATAGCTCCGTCGGCGGCCACGGCAGACAGAAAGGACACGTCACATTAACAATTCAGTGTTACTCATGTGGGACTAGAGGAAACCTTTCGTTTTAATTCGAACGGTTTTAGAATCTACACAAATAAATAAAATTGATGTGTCCGTTTGTAATGTCAGTATAAGTGATTTGTATTAAATGCACGATAAAAGTGTATTCGGATCATATCACAAAAAAACTATTACAAAAATTTTTGTGTGTCTGTTTATTCAGGGCTAATGCTCTAAACGGTAAAACTGATTTTTGCGGATTTTTACTGGCACGTAGCTGATGTTATAGGAAAAAATGTAGGCTTCTTTTATTGTATAAAATGTTTAAGAGTTCTGCGAAAAAAGTAAAAACCTATTGACCTACCGCGTGCGCTCCAATTTTCTAAAACTGTTGAAGGTATAAATTTTCTGATACACATACCTATATGTATTGACCTACCTACGCTACGCTAGTAAATAGTAAGTACCTATATATTTAGTTTTTTTTTAATTTAAAAAGTCGTTGACGCCTCTTTATTTTTGGAAAATAATGATCAAATCACCTAAATAATTATAATACACTTTATAAATTTAAACATGGGGTTGTCCTACAAATTAAAGGTCTAATAAGGTATAAGTATCTTTCCTTTTTTAGACTTACCCATACGTAACATCATATGATAAAATATTTCTATTTCATACAGTCTCTATTATTAAATTGCAATATTTTTCTATACAATATATGGCAAGGATTACGCAAGCGGAAGGCTTTGACTAGCATTCTATATATTAGGTATACAGATATATTTTGTGTTACCTGTAAGCTTGTGTAGGAGGACTGTTTGCGACCTCCGATGGAGAAACGGAAACGCTCGTCGTGAACATGACGGTGGCGTAACAGCAGGGATCGCATTACTATCGGCTTGTCATCTTCTTCAATTAGCCCCTCGGTTACCATACTCTCCACGACCCTTTAAAAAGCATAACGTAAGCAACTGGATCAAGAATAAAGAAAATTATTACTTACACATTAAATAAAAAACTAGTCAAGGCACGAATCAAAGCAATCATCATGCGTTGAAACTTTTGAACTTCATGAAATTTACGTAAATCGTATTGATTTTACATTTTAACATCACTTGATCAAGTTAAATCCCTGTAAAAATCAATATCAAAATATTTTATTCAAAGTAGAATCTTTACAAAATTCTTTTTGAAACTTAATAAACCTATTACCACTTCGCAAGGTGTTTCGTTACGGAAAAGCAACGACCAAAGAAACTTTGATAAAAATACTTTATAAAAGTTTCATATACAAAGTCAACTTACGCTAACGAACCATGTGGAACAGGAGCTACTTCATTCTACACAATTTTGTCGATCACATATTACTTTTTTGTATGTAATACACGCTTTTTTGCACAACTTGTTTAATAACCTATTTAAACTTTCTTGGAAATGGTAATGTGATGTGGTAAATTATTAAAATAGCGAAAACAGTTCCCCATGTAACATTTAATCACTTTACTCAATTTATATTTAGGTAAAAATTGATACTTTGTTAGCAGCACTAGTTCACAGCAAAGTATCATAAAAAATAATACTGTGAAAGTATCTGAAGTTGACGGGCAGGATGTGGGGATGTTAATTAACTGTCTAATACTTCTGACAGCAAAAGCTGCAGGACTAAGTCAGCTGGGTAAGGCAGAGATGTGGAGACTGGAGTTTAGAGGCAATGTTTATGTAATATTGCGTACCTATATGCCACACCGGGCAGATCTTTTTCTTCGAGGTCCAGAAGGACCACGCCAGTCTCGAGGCATCGGCGCAGGTTCAGCAGGGAGTGGAACGAGAGAGAGGCCACGTGAGGCCGGCCCCAGCGGGCGGAGCCTTCTTCCACGTCTTCCTCATACTTGATCCAACGGGCAGTTTCCTTCCACTCGGCGTCGCCATCCTCGGTCGCCAACAACTCGTCCAATTGGACGAACACCTGCATAATCGACATCCTGATTCACAATACACTGTGAACACTCACAAGTCTATTATATAATACTAAGCGTATCTGAAAATTTGACATTAATCATTATTATCAATGCCGATTTCTATCTACAAATACCACTCGTATCAGTCATTGTACTAGCAAAATTCGTTTATTCACTAAATAATACATTTATTGTGAACTTACCGCGTGCGGGCTGTGGTCGTACATCTTTTTTAAGGTCGGGTCGGACAAGATACTCTGAACTTTGTCGTGACCATCTTTACGGCTGACGTGTACGGTAGAACCCTGCAATATAGGTTTTTTTTTTATATTTTACTATGCTCAACGAACTCTCATTACTTGAATTAAAATCAGAATATAGGTTTTAATTACCTTCCGACGGAACCTCATCTTCTAAAGTGTAAGCATGGGTTAAATAAGTACATCGTTATTAAAGTTATGTTAAAATATTAGTACATAATTAGTACATAATATGTAAACATAGATTTTAAAGATATATTTTGTAATCGTTTTAACATGTAAGTATGTCGTTACTTTAGTAGTAGATAGAATACATTTAGGAGTTATGATTTCGTTTCCCTTCCTTGCCAAATGAGCTTAAGTTTCCCCACAACCAACATCTATTTATTTATTTACTAACTTATTTACTTATCTTGATTTAGCCATCTGCTTCTAATAATGATATTACCATTAATCAACACAATTATGATTTTTATAAAAGAAATTACAAGCGCCTTCCACATTTATTTAAAATTATTTTTTAGTTCTGTACTTTTTGAGTAGGTTTAGTAAGTATTTGGGAAGTCGATTAAAAATATTATTGCCTGCTCAGCATACTTAACATGCAAATAAACAAGATATAATTTTCTACAAGATTTGAAATTATTAAGATTTAACGCGGAAAATTCCTCATGGAGCCTTACCGGGAGCACGACAGTATGCCGGATTTTTACCGACTTACGACCATTATTAATATTCAGTAAACCTAAATATTGGGCACAAGAGCGTAATTTGACAATTTCCAACACGCAGAAGTGGTCAAACGTTGATAATTAGTAAGCATAAGATTGGATATATAGTTTGATTTATTAATAATGGGCTTAAAACTACTACCGATGCGTTACTCTGGACAATCGGTGGCGGGTAACGAGTGTACTTTCGCAGCCTGGCAAAGTTAGTCTATTTTAGTGTTAAGGGGAAGCCTCGTCTTGAAGGGCTTCAGTTTTCAGTGGTTTCCTTCACTAAATAAAAGTGAAGAATGCACGCACTACTTGTCGAACTCTGAACTTTGGGATTAGATTACCAATACAGAGCAGAGCTGAGCCAAGCTTCACGCATACCATCAACGTGAGCTGTGCCGTCTCATCGAGATGATTGAAGTTATAACTAGTTTTATGACATTAACTGTTTAGTAATAAATTAAACGCCATGAAAGTATAGCCCAGTGACTAAAAAAAACCTGCTTTTTTTTAATTATCGCTGGCGGAACCTTGCAATTCAATTATGCCAGGGAAGTCGGTAATTTGGTTATGAGTGCACCGTAAAGTGATTATAAATTGTGTCGAGTTCACCATACCTCGAGGCTATAAACTGTATACCAACTTCAATAATAATATTATATCGAAAAGCTTCGTAGCCGTGTAAGATAGTTATTACTTGTAATTTACCATGTATGGTAGTAATACCCTACACTGTGTAGTACCTTGGAAATATATTTGTATAATCAGAAAAAAGCTCACATTATAGTATTATTTAACTTTTCAAATTTCAGATATGAAAACACCATCTACAACATCCTTCGCATCTTTCGCATACTTTCTTACTCTTTTATATGTAATAACTTAATAGGTTCTATAAATAATGTCGTTATCATTGAAAGTTTTACGATAGTATTTCAGATGTTAAGGAGGAACAAGTTAGAAAACAGTATACATAAAACTAGGAAGTATAAATTGTAGGCGCTTTGTACCTTGGGCTTGACGATATGTCGTCGCAGACCGCGCGCATCGTCGCTACGATGGCTTCGCAAATCGTCCAAGTCGGCCTCAGCCAGCGATTCGTCGGTGGTCGGCAACACCGTGACTTCGGTATC
>DWRA01000243.1:0-29192 GCA_018250295.1 Spathilepia clonius
AACAGTTTCTACGTCTGTCAAATAGGTGGCGTTCCGAATTTAGTTACTGCACATTGACACATTATTTAACTATAAGGGGTCAGCTAGTAAAAAATATATATAATAAACTCTATATTATATAATACAACCCTGAGGATTCAGTTGAAACGCCTCGTATTACTTTTTCGGCCTTAAATCGCCATTCAAGCGGAAAACTTGACGGTGTAACAATGCTTTTATAAGACAGAAAGAGGCGTGACCGTAGTACCAGTGCTAGCTAACCACAAACATAAAGATATGTATCTAATATTATAAGTATTGTAACGATTCAATTGGAACTCAACGAAAAACTATTAACGATACTTCCTTTTCGACAATCAAGTCATAATATTCATTACTCATGTTTATATCTTGTATGCATATGCATAGCTATGCACTGCGCATAGATGTGCGATTGTTCGGCGCCGCGGTGCGCACGCGTCGCTGAATCCATATCTCCCCATTGTCCCCTCATTATAATGTTAACTGCGAATTGAAATTCGACTCATGAAACTACACTTGCCATCCATTCGAATTATACATGATGGTAGATATGTGGCTGGATGCGGCATTATTTGCAACGTTAAGTAGGTACATATAAAATTTTTTTAATGATTAGATGTTAAGTGACCTTGGCCACCCATGGACTTCTGTTATCGACTTTAGAGAAGTTTTGAATTCTACATAAGGTCGAACGTAGATGCGTTGTCGCCTCTGAGAACGAAGTTGAATGCCTCGTACGCTGCTGTTAGGCAAAAATAGATGTGGCTGTGGTGCTTCTGCAGTTGTACCATAAAGGGATACCACCTTCAAATAACTAAATGAAAAATATAATAAATGGATCATTAACTCTAAGCCGCTCATGTTTCTTTACGATGTTTTTCTTTACCGTAAAAAAAATTATAATAACTTGTAATACGCATACTGCTTCGAAAAATCAGAGCTGGTTCTAAAATTCGAATTTCAGACCGCTAGATTGAGAATTTCAAGTCATTTGACTATACCCGATTATACCTATTCCCAATGACTACTACCAACTCCCAAAGATGATTGAGTTTACTGTGATTAGTTATTGAAAAATCAGGTAGGGGTTTCATCATTGGACTTCATAAATATATCTTAGTGAATCCATTTTAACCTATTCTTAGCATAGGAACTTCAATATGAGTTCAGCTGAATTGAAGTAAGCTAAAAGCGAATGCCGCGTCCATTTTTCGTTTATTTTCCAATGGACGGCAACTGATTTATAATGCCGTGTGAGTGGCTAGTTATTGATTTGTGCAAATGGATTGACGTGTTTTTTGCGGTTTTTCATTCACTCGTTTTATTGTAACATCGTAAACACATTGTTTCTTAGTCATCTCTAAATTCTGACTGTAGCTCTGAAATCAATACTAAATATTTTGAAAGAAATAAAAGTGGTAAATCTCATTCTTCATGGAATCTGAAGGCACCTCCGATGCCCATATTTCTATCTGTAGTATGGTGCTAAGTGTTGTATTAGTGACTAGCTACAGGTAGGATTTCAATGTTCAAGTGGACGAGATACTCGTTTTCTAACTATTTGATATATTAAATACATTATTATGGACTCTGGGAGGGACGCGTTATTTCGTAACAAGAAGTACCTACATTAGTTTACCAACTCGGATAGTGAAGAAGAGTAATTGGGACAAAAAACTGCACAAATATCACACATATTTGTGCGCCGTTTAGCAGGACTGGTTATTTTACCTACAAAACACATATTTTCCCATGAAATAGTTATCTCAACTGCCAGAGACGTCACACTACAGCCTATTTCAGACCCATATTTTAAATATATTTAGTTCTGTAGCCATGTAGGAGGTCCAACATGATTTATCTTCGATGATACAGAACCTGCTAATCACGCCAAGAAACAAACATCTAATTTTGCGTAATTCGTATGCAAAAGCCGTATGATCGCATAGCACTCGAATAATAAAGGAATACTACCAGTAGTAGTAACACGAAGACAAAGGTGCCATGAGATAAACGATCAGATAATACTTACCTTTATAATAATTGCACAAACTTTTTCAATCCACTTATGCAAATAGCGGGTGCGACCTTAACGATGTAGATGATCGTAGAGACAAAACGTAAGTATAGTCACTAAGGCTACCCATATATGGAGGGCATTGCCATGTTGGTAAAGGAAGCGGGCAATGGACATCGCTCCCGGTAAGGCAACGAATTCGCTATTGTTCGCGAAACAACTGAAGCGATGGCGCCCGAGCTGAAACTTGTGCCAACGTAGTGCGCAGTGCCGAACTGCGCTACTTACAAAAATTACGCCTGTTATTAATATATCTATTCAATTTTTGCCAACCATGGATTTTCATTAACAACGGATGTTAGAGTTGATTATAGTGGCGTATGCGTACTTTTTAAAATACCACATTTAAATAATGGCAGCATGTCTAAAGCAGGCAACAAAATTCGGATTTAAATGTTAGACGACGTTATCACGCGTTTTAAGAATCAGAACTATTTTGTATAATTATGTAAATATATGGATTAGTCCAAAAATTAAGAAACAAAACAAAAATAAAAATTTTAAATCCGACTCTGGTGTGAAGTATTCAAATAATCCACAAGCCGGCCAATTGGACCAGGGTAATGGAACTTCGAAGGTTGTAGTCGATTGTTTTCAGGCACATTTATGCCCTTCCATATTGAAAATATTGTAATATTATGTTTTTAGTTTGTGTTGAATACTCCTGCTTGTATCATAATTTTTCGTCGTTCATTTCTTTATTAGAGACTAATTGACCCGGGACATTTCGCAAACGCGAATTAAATAATGTGTCAAAGTTCAATAACTGAATTTTAAACGCCACCTATTTGACACAAGAAGAAACTGGTGTTATGAGATAACAAAATTGTTGTTTTTACTATATTTCTAGCATTTATTATATTATCTTTTTCATACTCACCTTTTAAATCTTCCCTGGAATTGTACAAATAATTCCAAACCAAAATTAGCCAAATCGGTCCCGCCGTTCTCGAGTTTTAGCGAGACATAGATTAAGACTCTACAAATATGCACATTAGCTTAAATAATGAGGGTAATTTGAAAGTGATAGCAACTTTATATATTTACAGACTATTTAACTTTATATATTAATTACTATCTACGATCGGTTACATAAGTTTTTTTTTATTACCATTTAACAACAGTAATTTTGTACGATCTAAATATTTATACAAAAACTAGTGTTAACAAAATTATTACAAAAAAAGTTCAAGTTCAAGTGAAATCTGCGCTTCGGTGGTTTGTGCTAAATTATAAGTAAATTATGTATTGTATAAAAACTGCTCGCTAGTTTTATAAAATAGGTATTATCACGATATTATTACAAGATGTCTATTCCTTTAAGGACTTTAATTAAGTAATTAAAGCACCAACAATTTACTCTTGAACGAAACAAATGAAAATATAGTTAAGTTAAACATATATTTAAATATTCCCTACAATATGTGTATATCTATAGAGTTTGTGTGTGGCGACTATACTTACTTTATTTTTATAAAAGCGGCCAAAATGGCATTGCTGCTGTTATTGAATTATGAAATTTATATTAAAATGTGTCACCTAAACTGTAGCAAACGTCTATAAGATCGAAATATATTTAGCGCTGATGCATGAAAACTATATTTAACTACTAAGATTTTGTCACTAGATTTTTTTGGATATCCAAACACAGATAGGTGTTTCCGTAAGTACCTCAAAATGTTGTTAGATTAGACACTTCCAGCTAATCTTCCTCCTATACGGGAACCTTGGGCACAAAGGGTGTTACCTAAAAGGAAACTTAAAATATAATTTCATAAAAGTTTTATCTCTCGTTCTAATTGTACAGTAATTGTTTTGGAGATAAGGCTTACTATGCAGAGCAGTGATAGCTGTGTCCCTTCCAGATAAAGGCTCGGTAATTACAGGCAACCGATACTAAGATCCGTGTTCCGAAAATAGTCGTTACATATAAATTTTATATGTTATGCATTTCACCTGCCATTTCTAAAATATTCATTTTAGAAACTTTGGCACATTAATTTCTAATTTTTTAAATGCTAGTGTTTACGAATATGTGGTGTTACCTACTGCTTAAAAAATATACAAAATTACTTACCTAAAATTGGTTTCACAACATTGTAAATTCCGCGTTAGTCAGCCTTAAGTTCAATATTGCTCACATAATTAAGTAGAAAATTAATTATTTTAATTTTGATAGACAAAAAATACGCAACCGAAACATAACCTCTTCACTTTGGGAAACGTAAGAGTATGCAAAATGGATAAGTAAGTCAAATTTTTAAATTATTTTTATAATCTTACATTTTTAGTGTTTTTACCTCCAGATATATTACGAAACCAAAATCAATACGTTAGCGATAAGTTAGATGAATATTACAGTCATTTGAATTACACTTAGTGCCATATGTTTATAACTTTTCCTTTTACCCAAGTATTAAGCCGCGGAGAAAACGGTGCAGTGCGTCGTAAAGATACGAACACATTTACTAATTGGTTGCTTTGGTTCTGCTGATAAATAAATGTTGAAGTTTGAATTTTATTGAATTAATTTTGAATCTATTGGTCATTAAAGGCATAATGTATGAGAATACTATTACTCCCGCTAATCTTACGCAACTGTTTGATTGAGAACAGTGTATCTGCCCTTCCTAAAACTTTTTTACAAAATTGTAATAAACGATCTCAATACTAATTATTCGTGTTGTGTTATATATATTTACTTTATCCCTGCTTACAGATTAATTATTTTAGAGATTAATTTTTCTTCAAATCTATTGTGTTCAGTGCAATCTTCCAGATAAAATTAAGCAAAACCGTGTGCATGTCGTTAAGGGCGAGCATCATGTGTGATCGTGTTTAGATGGTACTCCTGTTCTATATGGAATAACAGATTACTTACAGATTTCTGTGGACGACAGGAACCATTTACCATCAGATGGACCACATATCCGTTTACTATAATACATTTATATAATCGAATTAGCAAACGAGCAAGCAGTCCACCTGATGGTAACTGGCCACTACCACTCAAGGACATCTGCAATCAACACGAAATAACATTAAAGTTCTACCTGAGGTCGACCACACATACGTTGCTACCCCCGAGGACTAAGTTGGAACGCCTCGGATAAGTATGCCTCTCCCTTGCAACACCTTTCAAACCAGAAGACAGTAACGCATAACACTGCTGTTATTAGGAAGAAATACTTCAATCGTATAAAACGATATAGCGGCGTACGTTTAATAAGTTTTTAAATATTGCTCCCGTATAATATGTACAGAAGACTATTTTTATTTACATTTTTTTACGATTTCTTAAATATAATGATTATTTTACATACAGAACTTTTGTAAATTTGTGTAGATTTGATGGCATTTAATTAAACCTCATTATTAATTGTCGTATTCTTAATATGCTTGCTCCTTTCGTGTAGAAATTGTAAGGTTATTATAAGTTTACTAGATAAATAGAATTTTGACGACTGTACAAATAAAAATAATAGCAGTCTCTAGTGACGTCCCTAAAATTAACTTTTCTCGGTCGAGATATATTTATATAACTCTTTCATGTACTGTTCTGGGATCCCTTTTGTTGTGGGTGACAAGGAGACTTACAAACTTAAACACCAAGGCACATATTTAGATCTCAACCGAGCGCTGAACTTGGAACTTTCTGCTCTAGTACTCTACTAGACGGGTTGTTTAAATTTAACAGGTATTTGAAACGTGCAAGATGTGGAATGAACTTCTTCTCAAGGTATTTCCGGAACGCTATAACACGGAGCTCTTCAAGAAAGTTTCAAAAAGAGCTCTTCAATACGGTTTGTCTTCTTCGGTGATGCATGAAGACTCGCCTGGTGTTGCATAAGTCCAAAGACGATAGTAACGGCTAACCATAATATTAATATTTAAATTTTAATAATGATTTGTTATACAAAATGACTATGTCGGCTATGCGACCATGAGGAGAAGGGAGGAACACCATAAAATGTATTACCTACGCTTAACATTTTTGCTGTAGGAATATGGTTATTTGTGACTAAAACATATTATTTATTTATATGCTCATAACATTGTCACTTAATATTTTTAGTTCAATGCAGTGACTGGAGAGTAGAATACCTACGTTAAGCTTCAAATTCATACCTGCATGTATAGGTGGCCGCATTTAACATAACATATAATTCGAAGTAAAGTATGCTGATATTTACCGACGAATACCGTCGAAAGAAAATTATAACTGGTCATAAAATATCGTTGCTTATGATACATATATACCTGTATTGTGCCCATACCTCACCCCAAAGATTTTTCAACCTCCGCTAAGAGCCACTTTAGTACTACTTTTGTGATTTTCATAAAGCTTTAAGTGTAACTGTTTCCGCATTTAATTATTGCTACAAGTTCACCATAGAACAGTCGTTTAGTGCAAACAAAGTATATTACAATATAATTATACAATTCCAAAAGTGAGCTTATATACAATAATAACCTTATATGGATTATTTTACGTCATTCTTTGCTTTATGACCGTAACACTTCATGAAACAATGACTCATTATTCTCCCAGTGCTGGATATGTGACTCCACTCGGAATAAAAAGAGATTAGGCAATAGTCCACCAATAGTGAGAGGAGTTTAGGCAATAGTCCACGGTGGCAAAGTGATGATTGGCATTACTTTATAAAAGCCAGTTACCGTAAAAACGTTGAATCAAAATTAGTTTGAAGAAATATTTTTGCAACATCATTTTAGTTTTGTCCTTTAGTTATAAGATTGAAATAGCAAATGTATATACAGTCTATCTGATGATAAGTCATTACTCATTGACGTCTGTAATCAATTCAATACATACATGGAGATATAGAGCAGGGGTTCTTCTCGAAGCCGACAACAGATGCGTCGCCACTGCTGAGGACTAAGATGGTAACACCGTATGTAAGTTGGGCATCGAAAGTTGATTATGCTTTTAACTTAAAGGGCACTTCTCCTCATTGTGTAGTCTATGGCGTCAATAAAGTGGTTTGTTTGTTTGTAAGCAGCGCGTGGCGCGCTATCGGGGCAGTTCGCGCGGATTCCATACGGGAGCACCCGTCTCCAGCGTTGTGAGCGGAGCCGCGGGACACCACGATACTTATTGAGGAAACTTCAATTAAAACTAAAAAATATTTGAATGAAAGTTCGGATTATAACTACTAAAAAATCGAATTCTTAAGTTGTGCTTGTGTTGACTTCTGTCAGGATTTTTGGATTTTTTATACGAGTGGCGTGCACTACCCCAGGACTGAATCAGGAGCTATAAACTGTATGCAACCGGCTGCAAAATATTGACAAATATATTTTGAAGGTATGTCGTAAAAGCGTATTTCCGTTACCTCTACTTAACTTTATTTGAACAACTGTACTAAACTTTGTAAGTTAAGTTAAGTTTCCACAGACCATAACTTGCTTTTTAAGTGTATTTTGAATTCTTAAATATTTAACTTGCAGACTTTATAACACGAATATAACTTACAAAAGCTATGCACTTTACACTGGATACATTTAAAAGCTGTTCTAAGTTTCCTATTTATTTAAAGAGCTATAATAAAATATAAATAATAAAAATTCTATTTAAAAATATAAATTTCAGGAATAACAACAGTTTAAAAATAATAAGTTAAATAAAAACATAGTTGTTATATACTGATTTACTTAAAAGCACGTGATGTACATATTTAATTAATTTTAAAAGTAACAAATAAATATACCTGTTATTTAAAATATTGGCAAGTAATTTAATATTAAGTGAGTATATGTTGTAGCATTAATTTAACTACATTTGAACGGCAAAGCCTCGAAATATCCGGTATCGTTGTTTGGAGGCTTCGTGTGATTGCTACAAGAAGCGGCCTTCGCAAGTTCAATGCGAGCCCAAACAATTGAGACTAACAGCGGGCTACTGAACAAACTACATTTATTACGATAAGTATCGATTACACAGTACACACAGCGTTGCCGGCAACACACAAAATAAATATTACATGGGTCATTTATATTATAAGTTCTCATATGAGTTCTTTATTATTGAGGTATTAAGCAATTGGGAGGTATACAGTATTAAATACATTAAATTCACCAAAGTAGACTTACAGAATTGTAGCCTTGATTAACGCTTAATTATTAATGATAGGCTCTAGTTAATGTATAAATGAAAGCAGAAATAAGGTAATTTTAAAATTATTGAATCTCTCATTTTGATATTTTACCCCCTTTGCGTAGATTCATCTCCGAATTCCTCTGTAATCAGGAGCAAAGGTTTAAAATTACGTTATACAAATGTGTTTCACACACTTAAAGTTGTTTCAATACTTGCAGATTACGACGACACAGCAGTGTGAGCATACTTTCACAACCTGAACTTGTAGTAAAGTCAAAAAAAATCGGTTTCTGAAATGTTTTACGTATTACCAACTCAACATTTCAAAAGTCAGCGTATTAGTCAAAAATATATCGCATTGATATGCGGCGCGACCTACAGTAATATTGAGGATAGAATTTCAAATGACAGCCACGTAAATTTAGAATAGCCCTTTTAGGGCTGCCCTTATCTTTTAGTTACAATATAAATTAATATAGGTAATTGTAGTAACATAAGGAAATAAAATTTAATTGTCCTCTACATTACATCTCTAGAGATATATAAAATTTATAGTTAAATGAAATTATACAAAAGTAGCGTTAACGTCATTTTAAATTATAAAATTATTTACACTATATTCTATCTTATTACGTACCTATCTTTGTTAAAAAAAATTGTACAGTATTATTTAATAGTTTTATATACATAATACCTATAGATAGTTCAGATCAACATAGCAAAACATGTTTTTTTTTTAATTCAAATCTGAACTGCAGAATACTTTTTGGGGTGTCACCAAAACTAAGACGAGTGACAACCTTAAAGATTTATGAAAAACAACGTTAGGTAATCCGAATTGCTGGCATACTGGAGTTAACAATAGCTGAATATTAATGAATATAAAACACGATTTATTTAACACCGAAATAACCGAAATTAATTACACTAATAGTAGCTACCTAATTGTACTAGTCAATTAGTTGATAATGGTGTTTTGAAGTGACAAACATATTAACATGTCATTGTGCTTAAAATTATGATTTAGTTATTATGTCAAAACTTGCTACATGCCTTCAGAATTTATTAAAATACATCAGTTTTAAAAACTTAAAATTCGGAAACATTTCCAATCCACTACGAAAAATATATTTTACGATTTTTGTTATCAAATTTTCTTTCAATGGTATACAGCAACGTCGTCACTGTCGTCAATCCATTACTGTTCCATTGCTGGGTACGGGTCTCCTATCAAAGTACTCTCAGATGTGTCGGTTTCTTTACGATGTTTTCCTTTACCGTTATAGCAAGTGATAATAAATGTCTAATCGCACATAACTTTCAAAAATCCGAGGTGCGTACCTGAGATTCGAACCTCTCGATTGAGAAGCCGTGATTCTACCAGTAGACTATCACTGCTGGCAAGAGGAACAAGAGCACGTATGTGGATAATTCTCTTCAGTGTAATATAAAGGAGATATCCACATCCACGTATAGGCACCATAATCTTCTTAACCGATTTACGTATTATTGATGAGACAGCTGCGATCGCGAAATTGTTATAAAGCGGAAGATACATGAGCGTTTTGTAATTTTCAACCATTATCTTAAAATGATTGATAACCAATTATTTTTATCCGACTGCATCAGGGGGAGCATAATGTTGTTTGAGTGTATTTAAGGATGAGCACTCTCTACAACCCAAACCACTTGACGAATTCTATTAATGACGTGTCGTTAGATTCGTCAGGGCTGTACAAGTAATACAGGATACATGAAAACTTCAGTAATTTAAAACTATGTTTGTAATTCCTTTTTTTCGGAGTGGCATGTGCGAATTAAACGCTACTGGCATTTTCAATTTTGAAAACATGTGACTTGGTACCACAAAACGAATATTTAATGCAGGATATTCAAATTAATGAACCAAATATGGACCAAATCATAAAACTAACGTGGCTTGCCAATACAATTATTCAGAATTTACATTTTACTCAGTTAACAATTTATCAATCTTTAAGTATTTGATAATTGTGTAACTAACTAGTAGTTGGGGTAATTATTTATTAGCAGCTAATAAACTATTTTGACGTACAAAATAAGGAATTGATTTCATAAAACATGAAATCCAATACTCAGTGAATTTTATCCGTGCAGGCCTTTAGAGAAGCAAGACAACAATAATCTTCGTCGTCAACCCATTACTGTCGAAGTGCTCAGAACGAGACGAACTGAAGTCATAGTCTACCACGCTGGTCAAGTGCGTAGTGGTAGACGATAGGTATATAATATTATTTAAAGTTAATTGATTTATATATTGTTTTACTTTAATGTAAGCACTGCGACATATATTTAATATCAAATTATTTACTTTTTAGACTCTGCAAAGAAGTTCAGAGAAAACCATTTACATTTATCGTAGAGTGTAAAATATATACAATGTTACGTGCACAAAATATGTAGACGGGGTTTTTACATGAAAATTTTCCCCTTTAATGTACGGCAGTGATAAATAGGCCCACAAGATTCTCACAATGCCTCCACTTGATAAATCATAAGCAGTATCTGTTTTAAGATAGTAATTTGTTGTTACAAACTGTATCCAACTATAAGCATAAAAATATTACCGCTTATACGAAACTTACTTAGAGAAACTTAATAGTTATAGATATATTTTGCAACAATTAATATAAATTTCGATAGGACTCTACCGTACCTTCCACGTTCGTTACTTCTCATGTTAGGTATAAAGCAGAATGTATCGCATCGAATGTGGGGCCGCAATGAACTACGGTAAGTCACACTTTCAATTTTACGTTAATTAACTTAAAGCTCAATTTTATCAAGGTTATTGATTTCGTGTCAAAGGTTTGAGGTCGTGTATCTCGATAATTTTGTCCCTGCCGATTGGTGTGCTTGTGGTTAAATGTGAATACCCGGGACGCGCGTGGCGGAGTATCATACCGGTCTGACACGTAGTGGTTCCCGGGTTCAATTCCCGGCCAGACAAATATCTAAATGATGAATTTTGTTATGTTATATTGTATGTATGTTTGTGTTTTCGTCTTTGTGTGTCCATGTCACCCACGACCCAGGGAATCCTAGTGTGGGGCTGTAAGTTTAGAAAAGCGTTTATTTAAAAAAGCATAGGCACTAAGGCAAAGGACTAAAGATAAGAACGTTCTCAGCTAATCTACGATTAAATATAAATTGATATAATTCTAATTAGCATGCTGTGCTCGCGGGCTTGGTGCTAAAGTCATCAATCATCCCTTCTTGTTACTCTTACACATCCGTTGTTCTGTTTTTTGTTACAAAATCAGCAAACTGGTGCCATCCATCTAGCATTAAGTGGCAATTGCTGCCCATCATCGTCAACCCATTACTGTCCCACTGCTGGGCACGGGTGTCCTCTCAGAATGAGAGAGATTAGGCCATAGTCCACCGCGCTGGCCAAGTGCGAATTGGTAGACTTCACACACTTATTGAGAACTTTTTTTTTTTTCAAGGAACTCTCAAGTGTGCAGGTTGATATTATCATATCAGATTCCATTTTTTTTAATAACCCTTTGAACTGTGTAAACTTACAGTATGGCAGAAATACAAATGCCAGCATAATACATATATACATAGTATATTTCTAATGCGCACGTTATTTTAAAAATTCAGAGGTGCGTCTGGGATTCGAACCCCCGATTGGGAGGCGGAGTGTCAACCACTAGGCTATTACTGCTTTTTTTTAGTAACCCAGAATACCATAGTAGCCCAAACACAAAAGGTAATACTTTTTTTTAGATAGATCATGCGAAGCAATCTTCGGATGCAGGTAACGATCATATGTGAAATTAATAACAGATCTTTAGGAACTGCAGTAAAATCAACATCGTCACAATTTACTAAGTATTATTAGACAATATTTAGAACGTACAGTTTGCTAGAGTTAAACTTCGTAGAGCGTTCTTCGGATGACCGCCCCTTAGCCGCGCCCACTGCGATCAATCCCGTATTCAACTCGAGTATAAGCGAGCTTTGACTATAAAATAAATTTACGATAAACCATAAAATGTTCTCCCTACATGAATTACCTGATGTATAGGCTCTAGTGATGCGACTCTACGTGAAATATAGATACTTATTATAATGTCCCTATTAATCTTCGTTCCAATTAAATTACACAGGCTCTTCAGTATCTTTAAATTTACATGCGCTTTGCAAAGACTATGTATACTACTTTACTGTATTATCAATACGTGCTGTTCATGCAAATAAATACAATTTAAGTATTTGTCTGTGATTTTAAAGTAATCGTCAATCTTTAGATTCAGAAGCTTAATGACAAAGTAAATACTGGTAGTAGTTACTTAGTAGTTATATTCGTTTGTTAGGGTGCCAACTACTCGAAAAGCATTTTTTTCGTGGAATCCTACATATTTTTCTAAAATAAAAGTAGCCTTGGAATTTGAGTATGGTTTTTTCTAGATTTGCTGTCATTATCACAAATTTTTGCATAAATAATTCAAAATCTGACTGCATCAGGGGCTCCTCCGCGCCCGTTTTAGCTGTTTTTCTTATTATTTTTGACACCAATAGGTACATTATCTAAAAAGGGGTGACATAAATAAAAACTATCACATAGATATGAATGTAATGTATTATCAAATAGACATATTTTAATGTCGCCGGCGCCTCGCGCTTCCCCGCTAGTCCCAGCAGCGTGGCTTTGCTTCCTGCCACTCATTAGCCTATTAAATATAATTAGTAACAGGCGATAAAGATAGCCATTGTCTTTGTCGTTAGCTCTTATATGTAGTACTACTTTGTACGAACTTTTATGGATATAACAAAGTTGCCATTAACTCCGAAAATAATTAAATTAGTTAGAAATACTGTTTGAAAATCTGTAGCCGATAAACTTTAAGAAAAGCATCTTTCGCTTACTCGGGGAAATCTGTCAAATATATTTTTTTATATAATATCAACGTAGCAAACGAGTTTGCGATCCACCCAAAACTAAATGGCAACTACCACTATGAGGTCTGTATGCTCGTTTGTTACTTCTATAATATAAAAAAAGTGGCTACTGCCGGTCATGGACATCTGTAATTAATCGCAGTTAATATTATGCTTTACCTGAGTTCGGCCATAGATGAGTTGCTCCCTGTAGGGAATAAGGTGGAACGCCTCGGATAAATATGAATTTTTACCACACCCTTAAAACCACAACACAGCAGCGATTAACGCCACTGTTATTAGGCAGAAATAAGTGTGGCACCTTCAGAGTCAAACCACGGAGGGTCCCAAGATAATATCTCCCTGATACATCAGTTTAAGAAGGTAGAAAAGGTCTTACTTACTCGTAGTAGGACTTCTATTATTGAGTCTAGTGAGATACTTTTTAACTAGACAACTACCTAAAACAGATTTCAACTGTGCACTATATCGTATAAAAACTCAAGGACTAATCCAAAATTCCTTTCCAGGTTGGTCCGGCTTTAGACGATGCTCGCCAAAACAATCGCGAATTATCGAAGACATTCCGACACGAAGCGACGCTGAGCGACTGCCAATGAAGCCATCCATCACCTACGCGCTGTGAGAACGGATAAAAAACCCCATCAAAATGAATACTACGTTGTCGTTGTCACCGTCATCGACGTTCGCACCCGACGCGTCAAATTTCACAAGTTATATGGTGAATAATCTGACGAACACAACTGTGAAATGTGCCGTGAGAGCAGCTTCGACTGGTCCTGCGGTGTTTGCAACGGTGGTAAAAGTGGTGTACGCGATCGGCATCATCGGCAACGCAGCCGCCATCATAGCGCTGAGGACGGGCGAGCGCCGCGTCAGAAACCGCAAGCATTTGTTGCTGCTTACCTCTCTAGCTGCCAATGATCTTGTTGCACTGGTGAGTTGTCATTAATATTTATGGACATAAAATATAAACATTATCCTGCAACAATTTTGTCACAATAAATATGGTGGTACTAAACAGTATTACTTATTATAAATATAAAATCTGATGCTGCTTCTTACACCTTTCATTTGAATAAAATGATTTTGTGTCACATTTCAAAAATTTCCCTTCGCCGGTTGATTTTGGGTAAAACAAGGGTCTTCGTATAAAGGACGTTGAAAAAATATGAAAAGATTTCAACAAGCATTCAACTGTAGATACCCACAATAAGCAAATAATAGATGAGAACGTCACCACATTGAGAAGAAGAAAATATGAAAACATTCATATTCGGTAATGAATGTTGACCACCAATACAGTATGAAAAAAAGCCTTTCTAATCACTTTCACTATTCAGGACAGAATAAAGCTAAGCGTGTTGTGGCAGGTGGGCATGATGTGTGCGATGGTGGTGACGGAGCAGATCCCGGGCGCGCGCAGCACGCGCGCGGCGTGCGTGGCGCGCGTCGTGCTGCGCGTGTTCGGCGTCGGCAGCGTCTGCATCGCCGTCACCATGGCGCTCGAGCGGTACCTCGCGCTCACACGGCCCTTCCTCTACCAGAAGGTACGCTAGTAAACTGGTCTTAAACTTACCTAAGTACATTTATGCTTATACATTTTAGTGTCACTTTGTAAAATGGTTCCATAACATTAACACAAAAATAAACTTGTTAGGAAATAAATAAAATTTTTCAAAAGTGCTTCTCGACGAATACATTTTATTTCTGCAGTATTAATCGAGTGTACCTATTTAAAAAAAAAAGTAGTAAACTACTTCGTACAATACAATACAATACTACTGAGTACGTACCGAGAAACATTCTGATGGCATACATAGTGTTTGGAAAGTAATAAGAGTGTGTTTTAAAAACCTATAGCAAATCTTTAATCCAGATTTATGTTACTTCTAAAAAGATTACGGCGAAAATCTTCAAATATCGTAAACATTAATTCGGGCAACGATCCTTGTTGATCTTTATAACCCTCGACAACAAAATGGACCCCAGAGGACACTAGCAATTCCAAAGTCTCGTGACTTACAAACACGAGCATTTGTATAAAATACATCCTTGGAAATATTCGAGAATTATTTAGAAAATCTTTTGGGGCTACTGAAAGAAATTTATTTGCGTATATGACTCTGCTGTCTTTTGATTTCCGTTGCACTCGAATCGAATAAGTATATCGCTAGCACAAAATATTTCCTATTACAATCTTTATACTTGAGCACAGTCTAGCATTGAAACCTAAATATGCGTTTATGATTTGTCAACATTTTGTATTGAATTTAGCTTACATTGGTACCTATGTGTAACTGCAAATTCAACTTGAAGCGCGAATCCTCGCCGCGCAAAAGGTTTAGAATGTTAATACAGTTGTACTTTATGTTATTAGGTGTTGTGTAATATACAGGGGCTACTTGGTCCATTTTGTTGAAGGATTGCTTTATTACAAGTGGGTATTAGATTGCGGGCAGATACACGTAATCCCTGTTCGCTACTATCGCCATTTATTATAATTTATTCGGATCTCGGCGAGCCGGCCTTTCAACCGTTAATCATTTCTAAAGTACGCTGTTCAGATAAACCATGTAACTACAGCGCCCTCTGTCAAATTAATAAAACATGTTTGTAATGTATGTAGGAATTTGCAACGCACTTTTTTACAAAACTTTGACTCTATTACTCGTAGGATTTTTGATTTTTTTTTAAATGTGTTGAATCAACTATTAAAATGGTTATTTTAAGTAAATTATTTTGCTAAGTTAAAGCAATGACCTTTTGGTGGATATTGGAATGACGATTTTAAATCGATAAAAGTTAAATCAGAAATTACCAAGTCTCTACCCCTCCTATCTAAACTTAACTGATATACTAGGTATTGCAAAATCTAGACTTGGTAGCAACAAAATTCATATTCTATCTTATACAAGCATTATTGATTAGTAAAGGTGTATCAGAAATGAGTTACATATTTGCATGTCAAAGCTGCACAGCGCGGCTCTACGCAATTTATATCATCATGTCGGCTGATAACCATCTAGTGGACATTCAAATTAGTCTCGATACAGGAGCCCGGGCCAGGAGCAGCCGCTATTACTAGCCCTTAGTTCTCTTATATTTCATGTTGGATTATACGATAAGAAAATGAATACCTGTTCAATTTATCTTCTCTTACGTTTTCTTAATAGTATTGAGTCATAATTGAGCTACTGGAAATGATTAGTTAATAATTTATGTACTCATAATTGTAGGAGCACTGACATTAGACGTTTAATTCGTCGGTAGGTGGGGTTGGGGTAGCACCGATTTACGATTGATGTCAGGTATAAATTCGGTTAAAGCTGTCCATCACAAGTTTCTTCAGTATATACTAAACCAAGGAAACATATGCTTCCTAAAAAATTACTTAAACTCCTAATATTTCCTTTCAATATAGTCAAGATTGTGAAATATGGATACTATCCGCATTTAGGTAATGTGGTGAAATGTAGTCAAAGCCCTTTTTGTTAAGAGGGCACACGTTTAATAATATTAGAGTAGAGACTCAGTAGTCGGAAAGGTCAACATTTACCTTTCAATGTCACCTGATAATGAAAAGAAATACTAACATTAGTTGGGTCGTAAAAGGCCCATAGCCGCCCACATAGCACTACGAGCCAAAGATCGTAACAAACCTGTTCCAGACTCCTGACGGATGTTCCCCGTTGTTTTATGTAATAGTTGTTAAGTGGTCCCCTGCCTCTTGGCTTCTGAAAGTGTAAATACAGGAGTTATACCTGGAAACAAGTATAATATTTCGCTATCTCTGAAGTCCAAGTTGTACATTCATGTAGCACTACTTTACCAGCGTGTAAACTTTTTATTGAATGACTAAGTTTAGTAAACTTAGTTTCTACCGTCTCTTACTTGCCTTTATTTAGTTATCCAAGAATTACGACCTTAAAGTTACATGAAAAGGCTGACTCCTAAATTAGAATTTCATTTAACAAGATACGATATGACTGAATATTATTTTTATTTAGAAAATCTGAAAGGGGCGTGTGATATGTTCGCACGTTGGAAGTTATATTACTGTTGTGTATTAATAAAAATAGCGAGAGTGTAAGTTTGTCTTAAGAAGTTATATTTTTGGCGTGTTTAAGAAAACGAGCATTACTTATATACGCACTTAAAAGATATACTTTTTTGACGTATTTAACAAATTAACACTTATACCTACACCGGTATACAGTAAGTACACGTCGCCCACCGCCGCCTAACGATCCCGTTTCATATTAAGATCTCACACAATGACACATACGCACACTACTAGCCGCACCACAATAACCATCACATAAACGTAATAGGTATTACCATACTTACAGCAGCGGTTATACCATTTTTGGTGTACACAAAGCTAGATCAATGAAAAATCGCTCAGCAAAAAAGGCAGAAATGACTTATTGTCTTACTAATGTGGCTTCCACCAACTTAATCTGTAGCGTCAGAATATAATTGTGTAATTTGATATATGCACTGATTTTTTGCCGCGATTTCGTATACGTTCATCATAATATAAGAAAATACAAGCTTTCAACAACTATTTTACAAAAAACTACCATCCCTTTTTTAACCCTTTAGAAGATAATTTTCCAAATACCGTGAAATGTATGTTTCTTTATTTTAAACGAGAATGCCAAATCAAGGTGGTAAACTATTAGTGGTACGACTCTTGAGGCACAACCGCCACACCTATTTCTGCCTAATAACAGTTTTAAGCGGTGCTGTCTTTCAGTTCAAAACATAAGGAAGACATATGTATTTATCCGAGGCGTTGCAATTTAGTCCTAAGAGGTAGCATTGCATCAATGGCCAATGTCAGGTAGGATGCCAATCTTACATGGAGTCGATTACAAATGTGCAAGGGCGGCACATACCATCAGGTGGACGGCGTGCTTGTTTACCTTTTCCTTCGTATAAAAAATGCTAAGAAATGTAATATTAACTTGTTTCTGGGGATTTTTACACTACTGAATTAGCAAACCAGCATGCTATCTACTTGAAAGTAAGCGATTCACTTTTCTTGATCATACCGACAATTGATACTAAAGTTTAAATATCAAAATTTAGTTCACTGCCACATCAAATATTGCGGTCAAGGACTAAGGCAAAATAGTTTTATTCTAACCCACTTACAAAAAACATGCATAGATTTCTAAAAAAGTAACATCTGTTGTCTACACTGCTTAACTAGACGTGAAAGAGTTTTTGTTACGTAACAGATGATTGATAAGTGTCTAGACAACAACCCTATAACTACAAGTATTTGTGCCGCGCAGCCGCAAAAACAAAATCATAAAAGTGGTGCGAATTTATTTTTAAACAATTTAATCGAGCGATCGAACAACTCTCCATCGGAAATAAATCCATCCGTTCTCTTGTATAATGTAGTGGCAGAATTTATTTTAGACTAGCGGAGCCACGCAGTTCCATCCCTGGTTAAAATATGTAACGTGACATAAATATTACCAAAATTGTACCATCGATAGTTTTAACAAAATACAGAACACGTGGTTGCTTTTATAGGTTTTATATTTTTAATGCGGAGCCCAAAAACATTTTCTAAATTAAAAATCTAAGTTACTCCTTATAACATTAGCTATTTGCCAGTGAAAGCGCCGTGAAACTCCGTAAAGCCGTTTCGGCGATTACCTCAAACAAACAGACAGACAAAAAATTTAATACATATTGTTACAGTTACTGTATATACTTTCTTATGCGTTTAGTAAAAAAAAATTATTTTGGCATTACAAACAGACATTTTAACTTTTTTTATATATGGCTATAAGTATGCATCAAACAACGCATTGGAATGTAACTAAAAATATGGCTGTCGGTCTCATGCACTGAAGAATTCATATTACAGGAATATCTTTTGGGTAGGTCGAACAAATCAATTATATGTTATGGATATCTCTATATTTCTACATGTGCATTAAATAAAATATTCTATGCGATCTCTGAACTTCAAAGAAAACCCAATAACCATTTCAAAAATAACTGAAAGTACAATTCAATATTTGCAATCTAAAAAATATAGGGTGGGAAGGGAATGCAAGCCGGTGCATGCAGGTCAAGGGGCTAGGAATTGATCTGGTCACAAACGTACTTGGAAGTTATACATAAAACACTCTTGTATAGTTAAAAATAATATTTATCGCCTATGTCATAACGGAACGTTTTCATAAAGCGCGACTGCTTTATATAAAATAATTTAAAGGAGAGTTATTATTTCAGCATGCCCTGTATTTATGTTTGCATTTTTTATATATAATTTATACAATAGACTTAGCAAAAGAGTATGCAGGACATCTGATGGTAAGTGGCAACTGGCGCTCATGAATATCTGTAATCCACCTCAAATAAGATTAGAATCCTACCTGTGGTCGGCTACAGATGAATTGCTACCCCTGAGGCTTAAGCTGTAAGTCTCAGATATGTGTGTCCCACACCCTCCAAACCAGAATACAGCAGCGCTTAACATTATTGCTATAAAGCCAAAAAAGGTGTGGCGGTGGCGATTCCAAAGTTGAACCAATAAGTGATCTACGATTTTAAGAATGTCTTTTAATGCCTGCCTATATTCTGTTACTCTATTCAAGCTGAATACATTTATCTCTTTAAACTGCGGTCAATAGCCATGTTCAATTGAAGTTCAATCATTTCATATTACGTTCTGGAGTGTCAATTGGTTCGGCTTATAAAGACATTTATCAACCTCTAACTGCCGGATACTTGATCTTTGTAAATCTATCGTATAAATCTATCGTATGGATTTTGTTTATAGACAATAGTGAAGTAGTTTGTTAATCTACTCGTTACAATTTTTAAAGGTTATTTGCATGTTAGACATTAATGATCACTTTATTTAATTATTGAGGAAAACACCTTGAGGAAAAAAATAATTCTTTAAAAAAATCTCAAAGGTAAACTCTACCAACTTGCTCGTGGCCAGCGCAGTGGACTACTGCTGTTCTTCTTACGCTCTGATTACTCGACAGGGTTTGGGCCATAGGCCAGCGCACCGGCCATGTAAAAATTGGTAGACTTCACAATCCCTTCAAAAACTTCCTACTAAAAAGTTTAAAAGCTTATGAAATGCCTTTAGTAAAATTATGTGCACTTGTGTAACAAGAAAAGTTTCGCCATAGACTTTCACCAGCATACTTTTTGCTTCTCTCGGGAACACTGCGGTTTCTTTTATGAGGCTTCGCATCCGTTTTATTATAATCTGATATTGGTACCTACTCGCCGCTCCGGGCACATTATGTTCTGACCAGTTTGCAACTAGGGCGATTTAAGGCAGGTGTTTTCAGCAAAAACAAAGAGCTGTTAGGAGCACAGCTTAATGTTTAGAGAAATAGAAAAAAAAAGAATTAAGTATCGAGAAACGTACCTTGTAGTTATAAAATGCTAATCTGCTAGATTTTATTTAATACTCACGAAGAAACTTTCGTTTCTTTGTCATCTGTATAAAAAGTAGTCCACAGATACGTTACGCGAAAGTCCTGTCAGAACACACATTAGAATAGTTCAACCCTTTGCCATATAAGCTTTTAGGTACTATAAAGTCGGACCGACAAACCATTATCCGATTTTTGTTCATATTTGTATATATTCCAAATGTGCAACGTACTCCTATATTTTAAATCACAGAGATTTGTTTAGTTTTTTAATAATTATGTCACGGAGAAGGAACTTGATTAGAAAAAAAATAGAATTATCTAAATCTTTACACACAAGAAATCTATAAGTTCTCCTTTTGGAATAGTAATGTTAACAATGAACAATAATTAATGTTATCCAGTAGGTAGAAATAATAAAATACGAAGACTACGGTTGGCTTCCGCGGGAATTGTGGTGTGCCTGAGCATCGTGTGACTCAGTTCGCTCGTTACTGTGTGAAATGTGACCGGCAGCGCGCGCCGGACATCTCGTCTCATATGCGACGTAGAAATACCTTTAGCAATTTTATTCACACCACTACTGTTAATAATTTCTTAATTACAGGAATTAAGTAGTCGTGGTATATTCTAAATTACAAAGTACCACTATCAAATATATTGTTAGTGTCATGCAATACTTGTGTTTCGGTAAAAAAGTAGTGGGTGTTGGTTGATTTATGGAAGAGGAGACCATTTCAGTCCTCAGGACTGGCGCTTCATATGTGAAAGAATTTTCTAAGGCACTTCATTTTGTGTTGAAACTAATCCTTTAAAGATAGCAACGCATGAGTAGTCTATTTTATTTTTACTTTAATTAGATTTAAACAGAAGTTTTCCTTTAATTAGATTACGTATAAAATATGTAAATGTTATCAACCTATCATTGTCCCACTGCTGGACGCGGGTGTTCTCTCAGAGGTCTTTAGGGAATATTTTACCGCGCTGGTCAATTGGGTATTAGTAAAAAACTCTAAGGTGCATACATGTCCCCACGTCGTTTCCTTTCACTTTTATAGCAAGTAACGAGTCAGAGAACATTGCTTGGAATTGGAACCTCTAACTTCCATACTTACAGGCCGAGGTTCCAACCACTAGGCCATCACTGCCTTACAAGCCCAGTTACCATTAACATTATGCTTGGTTGCGAACAATAGCAAAAGGAAATGCACATAAAATAATTTACCATTTCAAAGAGTTTAAAAAGCGTGCGTGGAGGAAGCCCAAGTAACCCGATACACTTGAAATTGATACTTTGATGCAATTTACCCGCGGGAGCCCTCGCCTGTAATTTACAGCTTAAACTCGATGCGATTAACAAGCTTTATGGCCGACGGATTAAGCCTTCCTGTCCGCGACATGTAATTATTAGAAATAAACTGTTAATATAAAAAAAAGTTAAGGAAACCACCAATTATGTTTTCATATGGGAAAAATTAACACGTGTGGCGTCCCCAGTATCACACAAGTATCTAAACATTTTGTTATATTCGAGTATACGAGTATACATTGCCCGATCTAGCAATTTTGCCGCAGAAAGTAAAAATATTTTCACCGTTATTCACAATGCCTTACGAGTAATAAGTAATTTTGCGTGTGTTTGTGCCGCTCGCTACAGGAATAACTCGGTGAAAAAGAGACATATTCTATAACAAGAAATACAACAGAAAAAATATACCAAAGCCGTATTTATAGTAATTTGCATGAGACGCAGGTGAAATAATAAGTTACCTGATAATTTATCCGAGGAATAAGTTAAAACGCTCCGGATATGTATTTTCACACCCTTCGACCCAGAATACAGCAGGTCTGAACACTACTGTTATTAGGTAAAAGAGTTCTACCATCTTCAATATATTTTTTATAAAAATATCTTTAACCATTCAGCCAAAGTGATAATCTGATAATCTGTAATCTACACGCCAGAAGGTTCTATAAAAAAACTTCTCAAAGACGTACGTATCCTACTAATTCGCACTTAGCCAGCGCGGTGGATTGTGGCTTAAATCCTTCTGCAAAAGGAGTAGCGTGCCCAGCAGTGAGACATGAATCGATTGATGACGATGATTCAGCTAAAATGTAATATGGATTCAAAAATACTACCAATCATCAATCAACATGTAATGTGGATTTTCGAATGAAAAATTACAGATACAATTTCTATTGCACACGAATGTTGCAAATAGTAGTGATGACGTAACACTTGCAAGTTTATTAAGCGGCCGCCGGAGCTTCCGTTGCGCAATTATTTTACTCCGGAAGTTTAATAAATAAATTCCTGAGTTCTCAATTAATAAACAGCGAAGTAACGATGCATTAAACAATCACAACTATGTGCGGGGAGCATGATATCATCAGCCATCGATGACGTCTTCATATGTTCCATAAAAACGAATACTATTATTCACTGAACTTACTCGAATTTTATTTAGCTCTAAGATATAGTTTCAGTAAAACATATGACATGTATAGCAATATGCATGCAATAGGAAACATATTAGGGTACTTATAAGGATGTATTTTTTTACAAAATAAAAAATGTAAGTATGTGAATTCTATATAATAAACTTTCATACATGTATGTTCTTGAAATCAGATATATAACTATTATTTATATCGACAAAAAAGTTGTTATGCCTTTTTGTTTTTACATCGTTATTTAGAAATTATTCAGTTCAATAATATGACTTAACTCGGTGAATCTCTGCTTTGCTCTTATACGATTCATAAAGTCCAGCAACTAGCTTAAATGCAAACTGAGCACTTAAATGCAAAAAAAACTGGCTAAACACACAGCTTTAAACCGTTGCATGAAGTATGTGGGCCGTAAAAATACCATGAAACTGGAAAGCAGGCGACGCTCTCTGCCAGCTACTGCGATTATGGAATTCTATGGAATAATTAGAATGGAATAAGTATAAAAAGACTGATGGTCACCTGCTTGACGAGTGCTGGAATTCATGGGGGCATCTAAGTCCGTTTTTTTGTAATTTGCATGCTCGTTTGCTACTTCCATCATATAAAAAATGGCAAACGAGCATGTAGTCCACCTGATGGTGAGTGACTACTACCGCCTGTGGACGACTATAATCAACCCCAGATAATATTATTGTTCTCCCTGAGGTCGACTACATACGCGTTGCTCTCATTGAGGACTAAATTGGAGCGCCTCGGATATATATGTTCCTCTACCCCCAAAGCATAATACGGTAGCAATCAACACTATTATCATTAGGCAGAAGTAAATGTGAATAGGCTTCTGTTTATTAATCAACGCTTAACAGCGTCTTCGGTGTTTATGTTTTATCTTTATCATAATATCGATATTCAGTTAACCAAGACAATGCATACAGCCGATAGAACAGTATTTGATAAGAGTTTATGATAAAAGAGGTCGGGTATGCAATTTTTAGATGATTTTGTTGTTATATTCCCTTACAAATAGACATTAAATGATGACGAATGCTCCAATATATGATTAATCTACTTTAATATATGTAAAGAGATATTGTTTGATTATGAGGGGTCAATACAGGACTCTACATAGATAGTGTTAATAAAAATAATTAGAACAAAAACAAAAAAAAACTCCACTGATTGAAAATAATTAACTGAAAAAGAAAACTCGAGCATCTATCTGCGACAATAAGGATATCCTCGTATATTACAACAAAACATGTAAATAATAAAAGTCGCCGCGCGCGGTGGTAATTATTGTTTTATATTTTTTTGTAATTGCTGTTTATTTCCATAGTTTTATAAAAGTGGTCTAAAAAGTAAGCTGATTAATAATAAAAAAACATCTACTTTTAAAAATATTGTCCCTTAAAACAACTATTTTCTGAAAATGTCGTTAACAGTACATTTACAGTACGTAATGAGACATACCTGCGTAGAGCATGCTAATTCATCGATTACAAAATCTTCATTGACCCATATAACAGTTGCTCAAGCGATCCCCGACGCGACATTACGATTTAAACGTGTCGCCCGTGACGTCGCGAACAATACGAGACGCCTAAAGCAATCAGTATGAAAGCAGACTAAAGTTGCATTTCTGATAACCGGTCTACGTGACTGTCACAGTGTAGCATCTACAAATTGAATCAAATCAGCTTCATTTGCAAATAAGTTATTACAATAAGAGGTTTGGTTTTGTAAGGTTTTCTTACTTAACTTTAAAGCCTACAAATAATAATAGAATTATAAATTTCACTACTTAATTGAATTTTTAAAGAAATGTATGATATATCTGAAAGGATAGCTTTACGATTTTGAATCAAGCATGCATTTGCCGTTATGGTGCATTTATATTTACAGATATGGTACGTGCTGGACACGGTCAGTGGTAAAACAAAGTCAAATCGTTTTATATAACATGTATGAATGTATTTACATCTTCCGTATTGAGACCGTACGGACACGGTCAGTGCCTGTAAAGAAAAAAGTGAAGCAGCAAACAAGCATGCAGTCCGCCTGATGGTAAATGGTTACTACCGCCCATGGACGTCTATAATCAACCTCAGATAAGATGAAAATTCTACCTGATATCGATCACAAATAAATCTATACTCCTGAGGACTAAGTTAAAACGCCTCGGATAACTATGTCTCCCTTACCACATTCTTCAAACCAGAATACATCAGTGTTAACATTGTTGTTTTTAGGCAGAAATAGGGGTGAGGGTGGTGCTGCCGGGGTCAAAGTACGAGAGTAGAATTTAATACTTACTAAAGAAATTAATTTATTTTCTTTTATTTCTCATCTGAAAATACAATATATGCCCTAGGAAGTAACTATTTCTGTCAGTAAGGCTTCACAAAGTAATTTGTATAAAATGTCATTTATAAATAATACATTTAGGTATATGAAAAAAATAGATCGGCCGACCTCTCGTACGATGCGTCAATTACTAGCGGATATTGTGAAGGAAAATTTGTCTATTCAATTCTCACTCTGGCGTCAAATTGGGATGTATTCAGAAAGTAACGGAATGAAATATGCATGAATTTCAGGCTCAACTGGACTATGTTTCTGTGGCGCCTACTACATTATCATATGTAACACTTCATAGTCTGATTCGTGAATTATTCTGTAAGCATTTAAAGCAGCACAGCTGAAGTAGAACAGGATGTTTTGTCGACGATTGACATTTCAAAAGTGGTAAAACCCTTTGTAATGCATTTCTGAAAGCACCATCGCCATGCCTAATTCTGACGTGTAACAACAGTGTTAAGTGGCGCTGACCTGATTTGAAAGCAGTGCTAGGATACACTAACACAATGCGCTCCAACTCTGTCGTCAAAAATACCATTATACTGGTGACCTCAGACAGGACCTCAGCCTTACTTAACTTTGACTACAGAAGTGTGAAGACAACTATTTGATCTTACTAAGGTAACCGGCTCATTCTCTACTTAATTTCACAAACGATATAAGATACCTGCATGGTTATTTTAAAAATAAGGACACTACATGCTCCTTACCTACCCTTAACGCATACTAGCGTACTGTAATTCCAATGTAACGAACTAAATATCCGTTAGCAATTTTTTTATATAAAAAACAATTGCCCTTTAAGTTGTCGAAAGCCGCGGAGTTCATTACACTAGCGAATAACGTCAGACAAAGAGTTTCAGTTTAGCCACAAGAGGGTTGAATAACACTGCAGTGATTTTTTTTTAAGGACGCGAGTGCAAAGCTCTGTAAAGCCATACATACCTAGAAGTATCAATATGTTTCATAACTTAGCTGGTGCCACTCATATAACCGAGTCGACGAATGAGAAAAGTTTGCAATAAACGAAAAAGATGGTAACCCCACCAGATAAATTACAAGTGTTTCGTCTAGGATATTAGGTAAGAGTGTGGTGAAACTTATCATGTCGGCATACTGGCTTTATAAGACATCAAAAATGCAATAGTTTATTATTTCTTAAAATATAGAAACAACCCGAGCTTTCACACAAACATAAAAACTTTTAATAAGAAAAATTTGGTCTTTAAATACTTTTTTAAGGTTTATTTGAATGACTTGGTTTATAATAATGCAGAAAAAAACTACATAAACATTATAATAACGCCGATAGCTCGCTGAAATTAATTTCAAACTTCAACGCTGAAGTGAATAACAATTTTTATTTTATGAGGCTTGCGCCAGCGGTGGGTCAGTAGGTAATGGATGAAAATATTTCCAGATTAACTTAGAATAGCTTAAATCTGCACCGACGTAATCTAACACATTATTTTAATTTGTTTGCTAAGTCGAGCATCAAATTTTTTTCCAAGTCATGTGGTAATTGAAGGAAAACATCGGGAGGAAATCTAATAACCTAAAGCCGCATTTACCCAGCGAAACAATTTTGTAGATGAATTTTACCAAGAACGTAATATTACCTTATACGATTTATAGTTACGCTAGTGTTTCTCCCCCAGCAAGTGACGTACTACGTGATCCGCACGGCGCTGCTGGTGTCGTGGTGGTGGGCGGCGGCGCTCACGTGCGCGCCCATCCTCGGCATCGGCCTCTACTACGACGAGGCGTGCCACGACTGCAAGCGCTACCGGGACGCCGTCGCCGGACTCGACTTCGCTTATGCAGTCTTCTATGTTATATTTGGTAAGTATTGATTGGAAGAATTACGACAAAAATGGTAATTTGATTACGACGCATTAACACATCTATTTTTGATTTATATGTGGTGTGGACTGCCATATTCTTCTTAAAATGTGGTAAAAGTTAGCATATAGAAAGGTAGAGATACTATGAAGATGTGGCACCATTGCTGCACCTATTTCTAGCTTGAACGACAGCGATGCAGCGCTACTGTCTTCTAGTTTGAGGGGTGTAGCAAGGGTAAGACATTCCACGTAATGGTAAGTAACTGTTGCCGCTCGTGGACTTCTATAATCAATCCCAGATATGATTAGAATCCTACCTGAAGTCGACCACATATGCGTTTCTAACCCTGAGGATTAAGTTTAAACACGTCCTACAGGTATTTCTTCGTTATCACAATATATGTTGCTACTTATTATTCTTTAAACCTGAATACAAATCTATGTAAATTGAGACAGAAATATAACTTGTTTAATACAACAAATCAACTATAAAATCAATAAGGATCAAACCGGACAGACAGACTGCAAATAATCGTAATCAGCTCCGATGTGAACGCGATAAGTCGTGACGTGTAATCATAAATATTTAATTGCGCGGCGTCCGCTCGTGTTTCCGCGGGAAGAGCTTTTACACGATCTAGTGTTTATAATTCCATTTCCGAAGCGTTTCCATTGAATTACTACTTTGTACTAAACTACTTTGTACTACAGTTAAACAAAAATTAAATTTTACTTTTTTTTTGTTTATTAAGAAAACTTAACAGTACGGATTAAATATAATGTCTATATGAAAACTGAATAATACTGGAACAGAGCCCATTTAAAAAAATGAACACTGTTTAAAAAAAAATAACATTGAAAGAAAATTACTAGCTAATATAAAAATACAAATAAATACAGCTTATACAAATGTGTTTTAACTGAGATCAAAAACCAGGATATATTATGATAGTCATATTCTCATAGTAGTAAAACATTGACACAAACTTTTCTTCATAACGTTTTTGTTTTAAGAAATGAGGAATAATAAAAGAAAAGTAGCATAGAATAAGCGAGTAATGGGAATATGAAAACCCGAGAAAAGTTCTCAGTTTAGAAAATTATGCCAACGAAACTCGTACATTACACCTGGCACTTCTTACGTATAGGTACTACATTTTCTATTCATTTTTGCTATCCAGACCAAAATGTGTCCTGGCCGAACTTTTACAAATGTGCATAGGTGTGCAGTAGCAGTGCACATAGTTAGGTAACTAGGCATGGAACTTATGTATCAACGACTTCCTTGTGCTTTGAGAACTTGAGGCTTTTTCAGGAGTGGAACAGTTACACTGAAAGTTTTTGTTTATATAGAGAACGAATGATAGTACTTTATAAAGATTTATATGGATGTTATGACATATTTAATAAAGAGATTTCTGGAGAGTATCTGATCCACTAAAATTTAATTTCTATGACAAGTATTCCCGCTGCATTTGTATTTAATACAATTTGGTAAAAAGCTCAATGGGTATGCAAGTAGTATTAAATATAGATATTTTACGTTCCGCAGAAGAAAAGCGACACGAAGAAATATTCGTTTTCAACTTATTTATGTTGCTGTACTAATATTTGTTACACACAATGTACAGGCGTTTGTAGTTGTGTACACTGTAGAGCTTCAGGTATATCTTGACTATTTACTGTTAATTGACTCCGGGGGCGTCGTCGTCGCACCAATTTCCATTCTATAATAGCAGGGGCACCGGTGTAACCTGGTTTGAAGGGTATATATAAGGGTTAGGAAGATATACTTACACGAGGCAATCCTACTTAGTTCTCGGAGGTAGGATCCAACCTGCGGCTGACTTCAGGTAGGACTAATCCTTTATGGGATCGATGACAAGTATCCATGGACGTCAGTGGCTACTTACCGTCAAATGGATTGCGTGGTC
>DWRA01000244.1:0-29176 GCA_018250295.1 Spathilepia clonius
CGCGGCGCGAGGTGGCGCGGGGCGGCGGCGGCGCACACTCGTGACACGTGCATGGCAGAGCGCGGCGCGGCGCGGACTGAGCGGCAGTCGGCAGCGCGGCGCGGCGGGGGCGCGTGGCGGAGGCGGCGCCGCGCGGCCGCCGCCCCACGCCCCCTGCTGCCGGCGCGGGCCCTCGCGATCAGCTGACGGCTGCCCGACCAGACCACCGACCACACTCTGCCCGTCTGCCGCCGACCGCCGAGCCCTTACACGCTTGTTGTTCATTCGCGATCTACGATTTTTCTGATACACACGATAAGGCTAAATAGATTTTTTGTAACATTCCTAAATGTAATAAACAATTGTACATATATGTCACACGTTCTGTTGTTCTGCTGAGACACAAATTTTAGTTACGCAGAATACTTAAGTATACATAAAAAACCGTTTTATAGATGCTTACTAAAAGGAGCAATATTTTACAAAAAAGGAACATACAAATTGAAATTAATTTCTTTTAATAAATTAATTCTATAATTACCACTGCACGTACATTTCAATGCTACATACTTGCTGTATTCTTTAACCTATTGACCAGGGTTTGTACCGAAACATGATTAAAATAAATGGTACAGTGTAAAAAGAATTACGTATTATATACCTGTCTAATGACTTACCATATTCCCATGCTATAGGGACAATACGGTTTTTATCGTCTTCCCATTACCGTCCTACTGCTGGGCACGGGCCTCCTCACAGGTGCAGTTGTAGATTTCATCTCGACGTGTTCGTGCACCCTTATAGCAAGGGATAATTACTAATATGCACATAAAAGAGAACTTTGAAACATCTTAGGTTTCTAACTATAGGCACCCGACTGAAGGCCCACTTCCACTACTGTGCTATCACTGTGGTTTTATGTTAGATTTTTTTTTACAAAAATTACACCGCTGAATAACGGTTGCCCCTATTTTGTATGTTATGATTTCCTTGTAGGTACTTATTCAATATTTGTGAACCATCTCCATATACTTTTACTAGGTCAGTAGTCACATTAAACGTACTTACCTACTACACTCCCTCAATGCACACGAACTTTACGTATAACACCGAAAGTTTCGTTACACAAAACGTCTCCGCAATGTCAGTTGCTTGGAAATGGGCTGATGTTAAAGGTTTCGCAAAAAGTAAGTAACTCCGCTTAGTAAGGGCTGAAGCGAGAACACCGCGGCTGCGGCCGGTTCTGCGATAAATTACTCATCAACCTTTTACTTGAACATTACATATTGTTTTAGGCTTTCTATGCTAACTATGCTTAAAGATGCTAATCTTGATGCCTATACTATTCAGAACTTTATGGATTTTAAGAGTATCGCAAATCGCTTTGGACTTTAAAAGTATCTCAATGTACGTAAACTGTGGACTTTAAGAGTAGCCCGGACTATTTATGTTTTTGGATTGAATTGATTGTATAAATGTAATATCTACCTGTCTTAGATCCTACCTAGTTCTTACTTGTGGTCGGACTCCAATCAAATTTGGAATTGATTACAGATGTCGAGCGTAAAAGGCTTCTTATCCTCAGCTGGCTACATACTCGTGACTTACATTGAAAAAAATATATAAAAAATACAATACGACATCATGCAGTCCATACCGTGCCACCGCTGGACGCGCAGTGGTGTGGCGCACTCCTCGCAGCGCACGCCACACCGCACATTATCTAGATAGACCTCGTTAGTGGAGTGTTTATTAATCACTCATTATTACTAATTCAGTTGAATTCTGCGAAGGAAAAGTACTACACGTTAATCTGTACTAACACAGCTGATAAATAGTGACACTACGTTAATGCTTGTTTACGATCCGACTACCAAATTAACTTACAGTGATCACTAAAATACGCACCTAATTTTAAAGAGAAGGAATTTAAACAAGAAAGTTCCAAATTAGTACTTTAATGTATACAAATATATAAAATAGAAGTCTCTGTTTATAATGTGAAAACACCAGCTTTTTACTCCATGTATACCAAAGAATATACGGTACCTACAAAAAACACAATTATTAAAGTTGTCTGTCTGTTTCTTTTAGCTAATCTCTGAAACGGCTGAACCGATTTTTTGGCGATTTTTACTGGCGCATAGCTGATACTACAAAGAGTAACGCTTATATATTAGAAAATGCATTACAATTCTTAAGTAAAATAAAATAAATGACCTATGAACAGTACCGCGCAGTATATTTTTTTCAATTGTTCTAGGTATAAAATTTCGTTTATAGTATGAACCTATTATACGTATATTTGTTACTGATGGTCGTTAGTCTAATAATATCCCAAATCAATTTTTCATAGGTATATGATCGCTGTCGCAGCAGCACGTGACAGATAAAACAGTTACAGCCTAGTGGTTGAAATTTGACCTCTCAGTCGGGGGAACCGAGGTTCGAATCTTCGGCAAGCACCTTTGATTTTTCAAAGTTAAAAATCTTCGTAAATATAAACAACACCTACACGCCTGACAGTTATTTAAAAAAAGTGCTCAAAGGAGAGCACTGTCTACTAATTCACAGTTGTCCAGCGCGGTAGACTAGAGTCCAACTTTGACTGGATACCCGTGCTAAGCGGTTGAACTCTAACTGGTTACAACGACGTTTGTTGACGCCATGTATACAAAGGATGTGTTATAGGCTTCTACCGAAAATGATTTTTTAATAGTAACGTATGCAGTGAATGAAGTCTATCTCAGAATAAGCAGGCATAGTAGGCAATAGAGATATCATTATTCAAACGGAATTCTACTGTATGTTATGATCCAGAAGTAAGGTTGAGACTGTAGCTCTCAATCCAGCATTCTTGCAGCATTCCAAAATACTGTCAATCCGCTCTGCTGTGGAATGTGATAGTTCACACAAGACAGGAATTCAATTCAGGAATTCAGGACTAAGAAACTAGGTGTTCCTACTCTAGTCATGTACCTATTAAATGAGCAGCACTACTGTGCTACATGATTATTTAATAATCCAGTTACACGTCACGATTGTTGCCGTATATTTAACGAACATGTGACTCCAGTGTCCTGCTGGAGACAGCAGACTATATCATTTATAATAACTCCTCGACCTCGTCTCTTTTTGCTATCTACCTACTCCCTTAAAAAAATAATCCTAACGTATAGTTGTTATAAAAGTTCAGATAAATCCCACGTGATTTTAACGTAGCAGATATAACTAAGTGCTATCATTTTATAGGTCACCAATAGGCCCTTCCTACCTTGTAGCAGGTTTGATGGTCCGCTTGGATCAGCACAGAGCTGATTTGACGACAGATGTTTATAAACTATGGGGTCTACTCAGCTTTGTGACAAAAGTTGAACCTTTCTTAAATGTCACCTTGCTCGTGGCCGCACGCTTCTATCGTAGCCGTAACAGTAGTTTTACTTGAAGTTGATCATGCACTACTCTTGGAGACTAAGATGGTCGCCTCATCTCTAAAGTAGGCGACATCAATATCCTTCCAACGAAACAGCGGAACTACTTCGTGCTATAAATAGGTAAGACGGTGGTACCTTTCCGGTCGAACCCTACTGGCTTTAACACCTTTTAGTAGATAAATGTAGCGTTACAATTTTGGAATGAGCGCATCATCCGTTATTTTCATTGTAAAGTTGTTGCATTTCTACTACAGTAACCACTCACAATAGTCTCATGTTATTTATGGACACGATAAGTTTTTATGTACAACCTTGTCTCAGCGTGAGGACAAAAAGTGTCATGATAACGATAATAGGTCAACACCAGCCGTTTTTTGATAGCTGTCCATATTCAATTAGTATTATTTGTTTCGTTTCTAGTACATTCTCTTGTTCGAAGCGTCTCGGTAGACTGTACACACCTTTGACGACTTGTCAGATGGTCAACATTCATACCGAATGAGCACTGTTATGTTTTATATAATACTATCCTCTATTACAATAACGTGATGAGCGAAGGAGACGTGTCCCATTTGCTACGAACGCGTAGCACTTACAACGTCGAGAAGTTCCTTAAAAAAACGTGTAATACAGCGTTTGATTTTAGTACAAGTAGCAACATAATATGCAGCTACATTGTAATCGATTTTTTATGGTAGGTACAAAAGTAGCAAAAAATCATGCAGTTCATCTGATAGTAAGTGGATACTGCCGCCCATAGACATCTACAATCAACCCAGATAAGATTAGAGTCGTGTCTGAGGTCAGCCAAACAATTTTTGCTACTCTCGGATTAGTATCTCCCTTACCACACTTTTCAAACCAGAGCAGAGCAGTGTTTAATACTGCTGCTATGAGGCAGAAACAGATGTGGCGGCGGTGCTGCCGGCGTTGAACAACATAAAGATTATAGAGAACATCTGGTTGTCTTGGCAGAGTTAGTCAGTTTGGAACTTTGTTTTTCTCGCTTTGTACTACGAAAAGGAAAAAAATGCCTTATTAAATATTTAGGTTAAAATAAATATATGTATGTAAATTCCAAGTCGTCTGTTGTGAGAGAAGGATCCGTGATACGGTTATCTGCGGTCGGAGGTGGGGGTGGGGGTGGGGGCCGCGGGGGTCGCTGTTGACGATCTTTATGTACGTTATCGCTTCGCCTCCACTTTGTCTCCGTAAAGTGTACTCCGATTGCGATGTAATAAATCACAGTTATTTAATGCAATATTCTGACGCTTATTTGTCGCCATGAATGGCTATTAATGCTGTTTTGATCGGTCGCTTTAATTTGATATATGCTATTAATACTGGGGGCACTTTTATGTAGTAATATGTTACTGTTTTATAACTGGACACGGGTCTGCTCTCAGAGTGTAAGAATTTTATGCCACAGTCAACTGCGCTGACCAAGTGCGTTCTGATGAACCTCTGACCTTCCACATTAGAAGGTTGATTTTCTAACCACTACGCTATCACTCCTTATTTTTCCTGTATAAAGTAGCCATTCATTTAACTTGATATTATGCTGGCTTAAATATGAGGCCATTATCATAGTCCTTAGGGATGGGTGCGCATCTGTAATTGACTTCAGGTAGAACCTTTGTTCTATATGAAATTGTTAACAAATGTCAATCTGGGGCAGTGACTCCTTACCAATAGATGGAGTGCATGTTCATTTGCTATTTTAATCTTCTAATAAATGACGACATTTTTAACAGACTATAAATTAAGTGTGACATTCTAAAAATGATATACAATGTCCCAATTACGCGAGTTTTAATTTTTTATGCAATTAGGTCCCGCGGCGACCGCCGTTGCGTGCGCGGGTCCGCTGTGGAATTGTTTCTAAAAACGTTGAAGTAATGGAATTACATTCGAGGAAGTTGTAAGTGTTATGAAATGTACGAGTATATTTTAATGGCTCTGCAAATTAACTACGTTAGGAGGTATATATCCGTCATACTATTTTAAACCGTTTAGAGTTCAGTTAATCTCAATGATAATTAAAGAAATACGCTTAGCACGAAAAATTAACGATATTAAATATAAAAAAAATCCCTGGAGATAGTGCACAAACAACAAAACGGCTGGTAACATAAAAACATTATTGAAAATATGTTGGTTTTTATCTGAATACAGGGTGAATACCACCGAAACGTATCTAGTTAATAATGTTGTTGTGTATCTAAAATAAATTGAGTACTAACTTAGTGGCCACAGACAGACCAGATATTTACTTGTTATAAAGTATCTAGAAACATGCATAGTTACGATCGAGTGGAGAGGTAATGAAAGAATATCACGATACAAGGAGTACGTATCACGGCTCCTTTTCACTGCTCCTATTAATTTAGAGAATTAAAAGTAAATAAAAAATATTAGATTTATTTCTAGGAATAATAAGTTTAACTGCAGGCCACTAAAAGCAACAAAAACTGACCATTAAAAATAATTACTAAGAAGAACTTAGTAATACAATGAAAATTTTACGCATACATCAAAACCATACAATATGAAGGTAAATTTTTTTACTCGCGTAAACAATCCGGCTAACATGGACGTCGACGTAGCTCTCTAATGAATTTCGACAGCGGGTACTTAATATGAATTTAAGATTTTATTTAGGGAAAAATAATGTAGGTGATATTGGTTAGTTACAATTTTCACCTTTATGTGGTTGTTTAAAGGTGCACAGTTGCATGTACAGCGGCCACATTGTTATTCACGAGGTGCGTCGGGCAGCCGCGACCTTTGCGCCCGCGTGGCGGCGCGCCCGCGCCGCGCGCTGCCGCCGCTTAGCGTCGCTGTAACTATTCACGTTACACACTTTGTTTAACAAGAAATGTGTTACATGTATGTCAAGGTTTTATTATTAAATTCGCTTATGATGCAGTAGTGCATCTACGCTTGGAGTTCTTGACTTTTTCATAATAATGAACTGTTTAAAACATTTTTTGTGTTTCCGTGGATCACCAAGCGCCAAATTTTCCGAATTAGTAGTAGCAGACGAGTATGCAGGCCACCTTATGTTAAGTGGACACTACTGCCCATGGACAATCTCATCAACCACAGTCAACTACAGATGCTTTGCTACCTTCGACGTCTAAGTTGGAACGCCTCAGATAAGTATATCTTCTTTACCACACCTTTCAGACTAGGATGGTAGTGGTACCGTCGGAGTCGAACCACAAAATGTTTTACCGCCTTGCAAGTTATCATATTTTCCCGACGTTCACATTAGTATTTCCTTTAAAGCTTTGCGGACCACTTCCAGTACCTATCGTAGTACCTCTCTTATAGTATTCTAGGTGATATTAGGGTTACTACTAGTGCTGCTGCGAACAACAGCCGCCCGCGGACCATTGGTTTAGAAACACTGTTTTATATTATAGCATCAATCAGATCTAAGCTAAGTCCAATCTGCGTTGGACCACTTGCATAGTACGTTAAGGGCCTTCTCCAGTTCCTCCTGTAGAGAGCGGGCACCTGTGCATAATAGCAGAACATAAAAGAAATTGCAACGTGCTCTAGCGGTAAATACTTTGTTTTTAGGTAGCTAATTTTGTTGGTTGCAGTTACAGACCTAACTCGCAAGTACATACAGGCTGTTCCGGTAGGCACGCGGCATCCCACTCTATCGGACGAGTCTATGTCCGTCGTTGTTCATGTAATGGCTGATTTGATACTAAATTGTTGGTAGCTAATATTAGAATCTATTGTAGTCCTGAAACTGATTACAGATGATTAGTTCCTCTTAAATCAGAATATCTCCTGAGTAAGTCGGCTCTGGCCGTGCAGTTTGCATGTTTCGGACGCAACAAAAAGGTTCACAAGTATTTTAAGTAAGTGTTACCTCAAATATAAAAATTTATTTACACACTCCAAGTACTTGTCTAACATAGTAACTACTTTAAAAGTGGCGTGATCGTCTGTTTTTGATTCTGCGGGAACTGTAGAGATTTACATTAACGAGGCAAGTTGTATTACAAATTATGTTGTAATATAATTATTTTTAATTTGGAATTATTTGAGTATAATTATTTGATCTATGTATTAGGTTATGATACCGTAATCACGTCATCAGTAATGGCCACAGCGCTTACAATAATATCAGTTCGAGATATAAGTCGTTAAAGTTCCGAGCGGCTCATTAGTAAATAAAACAATTTAATATAATGATATCGTCGATATTATGTCGAGTGACAAATGTCACAATATGAAGGAATATATAAATTAGAACTTAGTTATATATTCCACAATAAAATTGGAGGCTTGGTTCGCTCCACTTTAATCACTAATTCGTAGGTACCTCAACATTGTATCTTCCTCAGATACAGTAACATTTTAGTTTTTCTCGGACGTACATGTTTCACCCTTAGATTTTGTAGCAACTGCTGAAAATACAGAATAACATTCCTTGAAAGCAACCTCTAAAGTATCCTTGTTACAATACATCTTCAAATACATTTATATCGGCGATGCACGTTGTAAAACTATTGTTCCAAAACTATTTATATTAAAGCGTATATAATTATTAACTTTTAACTTTTAATTAGTATTAATTTTTAACTCGTGCTGTAGGAACAGTCAGACAAATTATTCTTTCCGACATGTAAGTGTAAATAAATAAAATAATTTAATAAATAACTATTCATAATGATACGTGCATGTATGGCATCTATCTAGTACAACCGGTCGCGTCGCACCTGCGGTACCAGCTCTGCACGACGGTCGATATCGGTGCAGGCACTTGTTATTGAACATTAAAAGAAAGATAAGCTCCTCCTTAGAACCTTCGTCGTAGCAGAGTTTAAAACAAAAAAAATTAAGTATCTAAGGCATCATTTTTGGAATCATAATGTTACATAGGAACACCAATCCCAATATTTTAGACAAAATTGCGATTTAATAACAATATATTAAAATATAAAAATCTTGCTTGGAACTAGTCTTTATACTATAAAACTACTAAACAAATAAACGGAGTCTAATAAGCCATTCATGCAAATGTAGAAATTATCACATAGGTTTTCTTTTATCCCGAATACGTCTAGAATTCCTACATATGGAATGAAGACTCATGGAAAATATTTTACCAAGTAATTAAAGTACTTTTACATGGCATAATTGTACGTCTTAAGTAATTTAGAATATTGGCTAGGCTGTAGTATTTTTATGTCTTACAGCGAAGCACGGGCCTCTACCAACAACTCGGGCAGGTCTGGAGCACACTCCGCTAAGTTGTGATGCAAATAGATATACGTTGACCATCAAATATTTCTAAGAATTAATTTATTTTTGAACAAAATTTTGATACTGACATTAATATTGAATTTTGTAATATTTTTCATGTACATTTTATTGAAAGTTTATACGTAAGTGGTTACTTTGAGTTGTGGAATAAAGTGCCATCTACCGAAGTAGTTTCAAATTACTTGCTAAGCTTGATATTGTGAGCACTGTTGCTTCTTGTAATGTTTCTATTGCTTTGTAGATGGCGTAAGAAGATACCTTAAACATTACCGATTAAATGATATCAGCTAAGATTTATAAAAAGTTGCGTTGTTATAATTTGCAAGTATTTAATCTTCACATAAAACCTTTTACTGATGACTAATTGATGACACATTTGTACGCCATTGAGGTATATTGATAAATATTCCCAATAATTAAATTAACATATGAAACATTATAAGTAATATAAAATAGATAATTATATGTATAATTTTATATAAAGTACGTGTACTTTATGTTAACGTTTACTTAGTATTTATAACACGGCATTAACAGTCAATCAATTTCAAATTGTATGCAAGCAACAAAAACTAACAAGCGACAGGGCTTCGTAGTACATCAATGAAAACTCTCATATACGTGAGATTTATTCAAATACTAACATAATACGAACCCTTACGAAACACAGTGCAACCATTTCCTTTGATCTCATCCAAAAGTTAAAGATTGCAGAGTCAATATTATATAATAAATTTAATAGAGTCGTAACTTACTAGGTATTACTGTACGTACCTATTTCTTATCACTTGCAACATATAGTTTTGTGATATATTAGTGTCTACATCTGTATATAATATACATTTTGACATACAATATGTTATTGAATTATGTATATTTGCATTTTGAAAAAGTGTATATGTGTTTAAGAGTGAGAAGGGTGTGGGTGTGGTGTGTGCGACCGTCGCATGCAGTTATTGTCATTCGTCAAATTTTATCGGAGGCCTTAGTAACCGGTTTGAAACTGATAGAACTTGTTGAACTCCGAGGAGACCATCGCCATACTTATTTCTGTTTGATGGCACCAGTGTTAAGCGCTGATTTTCTCTGGTTTGAAGGGTGTGGTAAAGCACTTATGCAAAGCGTTTTAAGTTAGTCCTAAGGGGTGGTAACATGCCTCTGGTTGACCTGAGGTAGGGCTCTAACTCTATCTGGTTTTGGTTATAGATTTCCATGGCGCAGCGACTACTTACCATCAAGTGGACTGCATGATTATTTGTTACTTGTATGTTATAAAAAGCGTAATTGTAATTTTTTCTGTGGCAGAGTGTCTATTTTTCAACACATGTGTGAATAAGTTTAGTTAGTGACAGCAATCGATAAGAGCGGAGGTCTGCTACAGTCCGTGTCAGCAGTAAATCCATCAAACTTAAAGAAAATCCTATTATTTGAATACGCTTGGGGCATTGCAGGGCGGACCACTATTCAGCTCAAATCCTATTTTTCAAATAAGAAAAAATAAGGATGGTTTGAAGGTTATTCTCGGGTTAGAAACAGCGATGCTCAAACTTAATAACTGTAGCACTCATGTCATATTTACTTGTTGCTATGGACATATTCTTAATTTACTTCCATATTGTTATCCTACGTTTCTTTTTACACCACACATTTACATATATCTATTCAAGTACTTTTATTTACAAAAATATCAGTTCGAATTAAGTTGCAATATGTGTTACAACTGTACTGTAAAACATACCTTAATATCTAATTGAATAATCGAAACAAATAAATACTAAAATTTTGTTATTCCAAGCGAAAATCTCAAGTAATGACAAAAAATATACACATAGGGTAGGTACCGGTATGGGCGACGTTTTACATTAAAAAGTTTTAACGTTACTTTTAATCGACAATTACCGATGTTTGATCTTCGTCGTTCATACGTCGTCGTCGATAGGGTTCATAAAATTTGAGTATCGCTGTTTTATCGACAATGTGGTGTAATGATGAATGTGCAGTCTTATTCCTGATCAACTGTCGGATGGATTCGATAATACCTCGGGGCGGGAAAAACGAACCGTTAAAGTATTGCAAAGTTATTTATCAGTAACTTTAATAGTTCTTTTTTCTTTTATTAATGAAATGTAGAGAAATGTTTTTAAAACTGGGTTTGAGTATTGCCTAATTATACGTGAACAATATTAGTATGGTTTGAACCAGGTGGTACTGCCACCGTAGCTATAATTAGTGTGAAGCAGTTCTTACGTTTGCATAAAATAAGTGCCCATTTCTGCCATAATATGATCTAATGTAACCATAGTGCATCTTTATAAACTTCCTAAAGTTCAGTGAACTGTTTCGGGACCTAGACCGGCTTGGGCACACTCTCTGGTGCCATGAGACTCATGATCAACATATAGTTTTAGTTCAACAAATTGCTTGTGTACAAATTCAATTACAAGTGGAATGCAACAGATATACGTTTATTACTATTGTAATGTTTTAATAGGTAATTGGTATTTTGCGATGTCAAATTTAGCCTAATTTTGTTTTTGCGGTAGTAATCCGACGGTGAGGGAAACTATCTGTTCTAACATAAAACTCATACACATACATATATTTTAAAACAAAATACTGATATGAATATCGGACATAATACATTTCTATGAAGTTCAACACCGTAATATGCAAGTTTAAATATTCTACAAAGAGAAAGATAAAAAATATACAACAGTTTATGTAAATTATTATATATTTACAGAATAAGTTATGAAATACAGTTCCAAAAGCAATTGGTGTAAAAGCCTCATTGTATTCTTCAATAAGATGAGAAAATCTGCGTGTTTGTTCTAAGATATAAAGAATATTTACGCCGGCGGTCCCGTGACGGATGTGGCGCCGGGCCCTTTATGCTCGCTGCTAACTGCCACGTGCGGCGTGAGCCCTTGTTCACACCGTATTACTATCACGGAGGGGAAAGTTAGGAGATTCATGACATGTGCAAAATATGACTATCATATCAACATACATGGTTACAAATAAATTATTAACTTATTAAGACATTTCCATTATTTGATTACAATATCAAAAGTGAAATATCATTTTAAAATGGCCTAATTTTTTTATGGTGACGGGTAATTTACATCATATGTACACTGTAAAGTTATTTGGGTAAATATATAAGTACATGTCATCTGTGAAGTCGGTTCACGGTTGTATTCAGGATATTAAACTTAGAACAAAAAATAACCTGTCGTATGCATGACGAAATAATCGAGTGATGTACCTACGTATACACACGTATGCAGATACTGTCATGAATCAGCGGAGCGCGCACTGACCCGACATCGACAGTCCATGAAGAGCTTAAAGTTTGCGGGGGGAATAATTTGGAAACTATGCAGACTTCTTCGTAGGTGCTCGGGTGTTGACCTTAAAGTTTCTTATTGCAGATCAAGAAGAATCTTATTAATTACACAACTATGTGATTTCTCATTGTAATGGTTATTGGCGGGCAGCTTTTATGCGATATTATTTTGTATTAACGCCTTGCTGCGGTTATGGGTTTGGTCAGGCATCAACTGAGTAGAGGATACGGGCCTTATTATAATCTACTACTTTTAGAATGCAGATTGGATTCTACCACTACAATTTTGCTTTAAGTATCTCTTATTTGCGAGGTTAGCAGTCAATTTAGACTTATTCCACACTTAAAAACATACTGACTTTATCATACGTTACGTTATAAGAAGACCGATATAATACTCATATATTGTCGTTCAAGTGAGTTTAATAATTGACCTTGGCTACAGCTGCACGCTCCTATTTCGTATCATAGCTTTACATCTGCTATGCAGCAAATACTCGTTATTCACACAGTTTAACTGCTCTGTAAGTTATGTAGTACGATACAGAGTGACAAATTGGCAGTAAATGGAGCATGAGTATGTCACGGAGAAGTAATTGATTTATCGAATACCGAACAAAAGTAAATAAATTTATTTTTCTTTCCTAACAATTGGCTTTTACGAAGCTCGTCTGAGTAGTCGCACTTCAACTTAATTGCCTGTTTTTACAGGAACCTCTTTCAACGAATTTTCTCAGTGAACAAGTACTTTGAGGAAGTCAAGAGACCCACGTGACAAAAACAATGATGGATCATTAAAACGTGTACAGTCAGAAGACAACCTTATTTTTTATCTTTATATGGTTCAAATTTGATCGCGATAACAAACTATTATTGCATTGGAGAGAAAATGTTGTCATTGTTTGAATAAATTCTCAGGAAAATTGTGTGAGCACTGTAATTCGTAAGTTGACTGCCAATAGATTGAGTACACTCTTGTCTTCATAAAATAATAGAAGGTATGCTTCCACTCGAAGAAAATGTTCGAAACTCAGACCAGACTACTATCTAAAATGACCTTTAATTGTTCGTATGTACCATTACATTTGCAGAACATGTTTATTGAATTTTTTTTTGGACACAAAGCATAACGTTGTAATGATTTTTTAGTAGCACTACATTTTACTTTAGCTAGTATCTGGCATTTTAAGTAACGTTGTTGTACAGTCACGAAATAACAACTTAAAAAATATATTATTCAAGTAGATTGTAATACTGGACAATCTACTTGAATAATACTGTAATACTTTAATTAAGTTTTGTAAATTCTCATCTTACGTACTTAAAGAAAAATCTTATTCTCGTGGAACAATTGAAGTGTTACTTTTTCAGAGAAATTGTATCAGTTTCCGATAGTCGTTGAAGCATGTTTATCTCCGTGCGCAGCTAGTTAGTGCGGTGGCGCGTGAACTTACTTCTTAGTTAGATGTTAACTATCGCGTTTGTGCGATCAAGCGGTTGACGACTATATTTTCATTTAACTATTATGGGCCCGTGGCTCCTTAATTATTAATTTTATATTTTCCAACATACAGCGCCCGCAGCAGATGTCATGAGTATTGTTTTTTCACGTGGAACGCTGAGTGTCTTCTAAAATAAATATAACATAAGTTAGTCCTTATAACATCAGCTATTTGCCAGTGAAAGTGTCGTTTACTATTAAATAGCTCAAACAGACAGGCAGATAGATGTTTTTGGTATAACTTTTGTTATAAGTAAGTTTGAAGGTAGTAGTATCCGTTGTGGTTCGACTCTGGCGGCACCACCGCCACACTTATTTCTGCCTAACAATAGTGTTAAGCATTGCTGTCTTCTGGTTTGGAGAGTGTAGTAAGAGAGATAAACTTAACGAGGCATTCCAACTTAGTATTCGGTGGTAACTACGCCTCTGTGGTCGACTTCAGTTGGGATTCTAGTTTTATCTGGTGTGGATTACAAATATCCATGGGCGGCAGTTGCCACTTATCAACAGCTGGACTGCATGCATGTTTGCTACTGCATCATATAAAAAAAGTATCGTAATTATACTTTCATATGCATTTATTTTGATATGACGAACATACACTTTAATTTTATTTACTTGTATAGATTTGAAATATGTAGGTATACATATTTAAATAAAGTTTTGCTGCTGCGATAATTCCCTTTAATAATTATGCTTGAAATTTATGACAAATACTTGCATAGGTACTGTTCGTGAACATGATTTAAGTTTTCAAGAGTTTTTAAGCGAGGGGACGGTACCGTGCTGATACACACTCGGTTGTCTCGATGTACAACCAGAGAGACACGTAATTAATGAATTTAGACTTCTGTTCAGGTGTTCATGTACATATTTGAGCAATAGGAGATCTCCCGCTGGGCTAGCTGATCGTGCCCGTTGAGCGGTCTTGCTCAGACAGTCTCAGTTGGGAGTTTTGTGTTCGTACAAGATGTTGAGAAAACTTCGATGGCATAATTCAGAATGTAGTGGCGCCATCTCTTGATGAGTTGCTGGAAGTGACCGCAGTGTTTTTGTGTTTTCTAAATTGAAAATAATTGATTCCGTATTAGTGGGCGATAACAATTGGCCTTATCAACTGTTATCGCTAAATCTCGAATTAAAGCTTGACATATATATAATTGGTAGATAGTTCAGATAGTTATCAGAAACTTTTGTATGTTACTACCTACTCGTAGATTGACAATATATCTTATTGTGTATTGGAAGGATATCAAGAAGGGTCAAAGAAAATATTACTACAAAAATAAAGATCAATTTGTGCGGTAAGGGTTACTACCCACTATAGTACATCGCACGATTTGCGCCTTATTATGTCGCTTCATATAAACTTTCCCAGTGAATAAATCGCAATCATTACATTTATGTAAATCACAAGTAGTGCAAAGCTCGATACTTAAAGATATAATTATATCTATTTTATACTATTGTGATATGGAAACAAAAAAAAATTGGAACTAGTGATTGTCAATAGTTTCTCCCCGACACCGCAGTTTCGCTGTCACCACGATCCAGCAACTGAGTCAGAATATCGTCAATAAAGAAATCAAATCACTCCATCATAAAAAAATCCCAGTATAAAATTAATTGGTCCATTCGCTCAATGGTACCTACTGAGCGTATCATGTTGAATAACAAAGATGCGTTTATATCTATAGATATTGAGCGTGTCGGACAGGAGTGGTGACAAACAAAAACTTTTTCATATTGATTTCTCCACACAATGGCACAACTATGCATTTTGTCATATGTCACTCTAACTATCGTGTGTTGATTGACTTCAAATTAATGAATGTTTGAATAACGTTCGTATGAACATCGAGACAGTGTGAGTGGACCCCGGGGGCTGCCGGCATCGGTCGGCCGGTTCATTACGCCGGCCACTTGTTTGCTATATAGTTAACCTTTCCGGATATCTCGTATTTCTATTTCAGCTTGTTTTTTCTTCTATATATTTGTATGTTGAGTATGCTATGTCCATTATTCATTATTTATATATTGTTCATATATTTGTATTGAACAAAATAATATTTTTGTGACCTTTTATGGGTATACATAAAATTTATTGAGACTTATACGTGATTTTTTCATAAATCGAACTATTTGTAGTCTAGATAGTTCGCGAAAATCCGTAACCGATGGCAAATACGACAGCAGTTCTTCTTGAGATCAATCGTTATTATGTTACCCGTCATTCGTATGAGATTTTAAAGAGTGTCGCATTTAACGCCGACGTTGGTGCATTTAAGACGTTTCCAATACGTGTTTTCAGCATACTCGACAATACGTTCACAGCACAGCGCTTAAATGCAACGCAGCGCGATAAAAAATCACCGTGGAGAAGAAGCGCTGGCGTGTGAATAAATACTCATACTTTTATTCAATTCTTTTTCATCGGAAATTAATAAAGGTCACATGTCTAAGATGTTAGTGTACCTGTCTTACTATGTCATGTAAATGGAATCAAATTAACTTGAAACCTTGTCCTAAGATGAAAGTATGAGTACCGGTAGTGTTACTCCAAACACCCACAAAGTTCCGCCACCTTAACATTAGTGTTGATATGAAGTAATCGTGCAAGTTAAATTATCGTTAATCAGTTTACTTTCTCACCGTTGGCCATAGATTTTTTCTCACTGCTAGAGGTTTAGTTTCATAGTCCACTGCACTGGCTAAGTGTGTATTGGTAGATTGCACACATCTTCGAGAACTTTTTATTTCGCTAGTAAAAAATGCTCAGGTAATAGATTTCCTCGCCACGTTTTCCGTGATTAAACATTCAAGTGATGATTAATTTATTTTGAAATTACCTTTGTTTAATTCCGCTCGATCACGAGTAATGGTTACCCCGGAGCCAGACTGACTTATAGCCTATTACATCTCGTGTGAGTGCAATCGAATTATTCAAAGCGCCCTCACTAAATGTCGCACATACGAACGATTTATATTCAAATCTTAGCAAGAATGTAGAGACAATTTGTCTTGATTATTCAGTTTTATTGCTGTTATAAGAGTAAACATTGCCTATATATGCAAATAGCGTCTCTGGAATAACCTTCAAGGCTTTAGTCAAACGACCTATTGGCCGGTTCCCGTTACTCCATTCGGAACAGCCATTGAGTGAAGCCAGCACTTCACTGGAATGTTCTCGCCACTACAGTGTTGTCCAGGCTTTATCCAGTTTAAATAGAGTCGTAAGTGACTCACAAAGGACAGATGGGGAGCTATTATTACGCACAACAAATTAACGAGTAGTCATACGAGTACCACATACGTATAAATGTAGAAATGCAGGAATCCTGGAACGGTGTGGCAGTCTGGTTATTGGAATGGGTTTTTCGAGGCTTCTTCAAAACATATAAGTGGACGGTCCCTCAACTACAGCACGCGTAGAAATATGATAATGTTGGTAAATGGCAGTCACCGTTTTCACACCAATTATCTTCGTCGTGGTGCGATTATCTGGGGTTTTCGCTACGACTTTAGAGAAAATATACATCTGTTTCTATCGTACGGCTACTACGAAACTATGGTGGCTACTTTATAGTATTAGTCACTGTAGTGATTATTCACTAAAAAATATAGTCTCGTGAGTTGTAAAGCAAAACAACTATAGTAAAGCGGAACAAAACACTTCATGTCTTCGCATGCTTTGTTTATCACTGCTTTTTAAAAAAAAGTGCTGTATATATTCAATAAATAATTAATATATTTGACAGTAGTGTTCCGATATTCATTAGCAGCAGTCGGTAGATGTCGCGGGCGCGGGAGGATTAGAGATAATGACAGCACCCTCATCACGGGGTGATTACGGCCGCGGGTGATTGATCGGGACTCATCGGGGAATGACCTTTAGATCCTCGATGGGTCGCAGGATTGGTTGAATCTATAAGCTAATTGATTAGATGATTGATTACGTGCAGAATTGCAGCTTCTAATGGTTATATAACTTTCTGTGTAAAATAGTTTTCTTCCTTGAAAAGTTGTTAAAATACAAAGTTGTGATGTAATTTGCCTTATTATTAACGTTTTCGTATTTTTTTATATGGCCCCACCATATAAAAACCACAATGGGTTCTACCAGCTTCAAAAAAAAAAAACAATTAATTGGTTAAATAATAACGACGTAACAAAATTAGCATGTGATTTGCCTGTGTTTTACTCTAGAAATAAAAGCGTTGTCCGATGTCTATATATTTTATAGATTAACGTTCGTGGATTAGGTATTCAGTTTATCAGGATTTCCAAAACGAATGAACTATAAAATAAGTTTGTAGCTATTTAAAAAAAATATATAATGAGTATAGAAAATGAAATGTAAGTACATAATTGATAAAAAAAGATATATGTATAAACTATTTTTAAAATCCAATCTTTTAAAACGACCATTTTATTTTTATATAGGTAATGCTCATATCATGGGGGACCTAAAGTGTCTGGAACTAATTTGTCCGCAATATTTGAGAATCCGTCATTTTAGACTTATCTAATAATTGTTGTCTGAACAGCGCGTGTATATAAAATTTCCGTTGAATCGCATCGGGCTTACATGTTTAGAATTCAGTTGCTTTCTCACATACCAATTACCTACATACGAACTAACAAGACAAGTTTAATATAATAAAAGCTTGTAAATATGTATATTACACAGTCGAATCGTTCATAATTTTTGTGGTTCGACGGCTACTTGCTTAATGTTGATATGGCATGAAGGATTTGAGAAGCCGGCCTTACGTAACTAAAGAACTTGATCTTGGTTACAATGTTATTAACACTAGGGTAATTTCAGTGTAATAAAGTACCAGTAGGTACTAGTGCGCACAATTGTTACTGCATGTTTTTACTGATAAAATAGTGAAGTAATAAAGTAGTAGGTACATTATAACCTATTAATATTAAGTTAATTCCAGAAAGTTCAGCGAAGCAGTCAACAACCGGCATTTGAAACATAACTTGAACAATGTCTCGTATCTCAGTCCAACAGACGCTAGAACTTATAGCACAACTCTGTTGTCAATGAAGTGAAGCGTTAGAGAAATTAATCAAAAGTAATGAAAACAACAAAATTCAGCCAGCTTTAATTATCCTAATACTGCAAGGAATTGAACTTTATCCTATAATGTTAGTAATAGTAATTTGGAAAGGTGATGAAACCGGTGGTGTAGTTCAATCATGGAGGTGTCAACGACACACCTATTTTTGACGTAAAGCGATCCTTGCACCTAAATAGGTGTAAGAATGTGGATGCAGTCAGACTTATGTATGACGCGACTATCTCAGTCCCCTGTGCCATCTGTGTTTAGTCATCACTGATCAGCTTCAAGTAGAACTCCTGTTTTATATAGTTACAGATGTCTATGGGTGGCGGTGACTAGTGATTATCAAGCAGACTGCATGCTCGCTCGCTAATTCTATGTTATAAAGTAAAAAAACTCTAGGAATTTGAAGCACAATTTTAATTAAAACTCGATAGTTGCATTTAAGTGTGTCGCAGTCCCTTACTTGCAAAAACAGCCATAACTTTTTTTGCCTCTACAAAATCTTATTTGTGGTCATTTATTTTATGAAATCCCTGTTACCTAGACAAGTTTTTTAAGCAATGTAGTTGTAGCTCAAAACATTTTTTTTTCACCGAAGGTAGTCCAAGCTGTGGAACAAATATTAGAAAATTATAAAATCTCAGAATAGTCGCTTTTTTCATGCTTCCTTAATGTATGTTAACTAAATTGCATTTGAATATGATGGACCTGTTAGAATTTTACAAAAAATAAACAGCGTGTCACCTTTTCTGTACCTGCAGTCAGCGACAAGAGAATTAAAGGGAGGAATTTTTAAATCGATATCTAAAAACGGTGACACTTTTACTAAGGTATTTTTTTGTAATCTGAGAGGCAAGTCCCTAAGCTATATACCGTTTAAGTTTGTCGTGGTAATTACTGGATACCCTGTGTAAATATTACTTGTACCAAAATATAAAATAAAATCTTGTAAATCAATATTACCTCTACATGTATTTCATCCATCACTTTTTAATCAAAATTCAAATAGTTCAGATGTCAGCGAACAATGTAATTTGGAAATTATATCTTGTTCTTGTCTGTACGTCGAGTAGACAAATTACCAAATTTTCTTTCACGATAAAAATCATTTTAAATAAATAATAAAATTGAATAAAACAGAAATGACAGACATTGTAGTGAATCAAATCAACAACGAGCCATATAAGTTTGTTATTACAATTTTTCACGACAAGACGAATAGCTATTTATTTCATGTTGAGTTGGGATCACAATATCTTGAATTTTTATTCATCAAACAAATTTTCTGCCCGAGTTTGCTAAATTGTTCGTTTATTTTATTTATTTATGTATTGTATAAGGTCACTAACATACTAACGCACTATACCATATATTATTAATCAATTAAGTAAGTAGTAGGCTAGTAGTATGATTCGTATAATAATAAATTGATATGAATATAAACATCATTTTCTAATTAATCGATTATTCAAAGATTTTTTTAGAAGGTTGCTTACGTTGTCATTAAATAGGTCTAATTGTTTGGTTTTCGACAAAGAGTTATATTATTTAATGGATTTATCAATAGGAGCGTTACGACCCAAGTTAGAATGTCACGTTGAATCGTGCAGAATATTAAATTTTGTACGCGCTTAAATTAAATTACGTTTAATTTTCGTGTTTGATTCGGATGTGGGAATAAAAAGAATAAAGGCATCAGCGCAGGTTATTACTGCCCAGAGTATATATTGATTTTTTGTGTGATTGGTTAAAATTATATGTAGTATTTTGTTTATAGAGATCCGATCGCGTGATAAGTATGAGTACGTCCACAGGCAATCCCGCGGCGTGAGCGGCGAGGGCGCACTATCAGATAGGGCTGGAAGACGAACCTTCTATTTCCGTTCGCGAATGGAACTTTTTGCGAGCGCGTCAAACATAACCTTGAATATTAAATTATATTCCAACTAGAGAAAAACAAGTTTTCTTTCCAAAGGAAAACCAAATAAATGTATTCTGTGACGTCATATTGGAAAAACATTCTACCTTATTGTGTTCTAGAAGCTATGTTGTACGTACGACTCTGTCTTCAAACTTTACATCAACTTTGATTAAACTTTGAATATAGTTGTCCTTAAATTATCCCTTGGGAACTCTGTAAGTAGATCATTGTACTTTGGCGAATTTCATAGTAAGATTGCATAGTCTAAGATACGAATTTAGTACATTTCTATGATCGCTCAATCAAATATACAATGTTATGGTCACTGACCTACCAACTAATGTACTCCACATTCTGCATAAATTTTGATTTTTATTTATTTAGATACAATTCTAGCAAAATCACACAAAAGAAATAAATATTTATCAATATAATTTTGTGTTACAGTAAATGGATTTAAAAGCTAGTTTTCCTTTTATTTCAGGTGTTCCGAAGATTTCACCTCGAATAAGATTTGGCACGCCTTTATCGCGGCGGTTTCTAAAGCAAGCAGCTAAGTGTATTGTGTTTAGCGAAGTGCGTGCCGCTAAATCGGTCCGAGGGCCGCAAACACGACACCGACACCTTGACGCAACGCGTAATGCGATTGAAATACAATAGTTTAGTTCTACATTTTTTTGCCAACAAGTTACATAAACGTTACCTTGTTTTATTAACTGACTTCAAAAACAGGAAGTTTTGTATTCGACCGCTATGTATGTATATTTGTATGTCCAGAATTTCAGTATTTCTAACTTTAAGTACTAAACTAAAGTAATGTTTGGATTGAAGCGTTACTTCGTTTGGGCGCATATTTTAAATGGAACGTTTGATTAAAAAATAAATTGTTTTTAACAGTTCTTTCGTTGTTTGCGCTTCAAAAATATTAATTTCTTAACATTATGCTACGCTGTACTTAATGTACTAGATCACGACATAAACTTTGTCCATTATGAGGGCCGACTTCAGAAATATCTTCCTAACCTAATTATATTTAAATTATGTTTAGGTCGTATTAATTGGTCTCGCTATTCCTGTATACAAATAACATAGGATGACGTTTCTGCTCATCTTTTTGGATTAACTAGTGTGTTTCGTACTTTACTCAATGTTAATAAACTAGCGCCAAAATTTTACGAACGTCATATTCATATTTATATTAGGCGAGTTTAACAGCACATTAATAGTTTAGTGTTCTGCTGAAACATTGTTGTAACAGCGAGCATTAAATAGAATAACTTTCGTCATTTATTTCCCCATCAAGCTCGCTAACTGATTTACGGGCATATCTGCAGCGCGGCTGAGAGACGGGTGTTTACGCGCGCTGTAAAATTTTCATTAGCAGATCGATCAAGTTCACCGCGGCGGCGTGCGTCTGGCCCGCGCGCCGCTGCCAATGCTTATTACAAGCTTTCATTTAACTTCACATGCTAATTCGTGTTTTAGTATGTCAATATGAAATTTGAAACCAATGAACTCCAATCGATTGCTTAAATTTTAAGCTTAAACTTCCTTAAATTTTGTAAACACGTCGTTCTAAATCTAATATCTAGCAAGAAGGCGTAAGTTACTTACACGCGGTCTGTACTGTAATTATTTTAAATTTATTACAATCATCAACCAGATAAACTCAGAAAATATGTTGACCTGTCAATGAGCGCTTTTGACAACCCTTACCCTTGCCATCACACAAAGTCAAAACAGTCCTGAGATCGTTGGGATAACTCACGCCCGACGGTCCGTGTGTTGGCCGCACTCTATATATCACATTTTATGTTAGTACTTAGTATACTGTAGTTTATCAAGTTCAAAACCAAATGTTTTGCGCCGCGGTTGGTATCGGCTTGTAATTTCCCCAATATATCACATGCTCTATTAATTTTGTTGACAAAGTTATGCTTAATGCTCCGTCGGATTCATTACCTGCTTCTTTATTTATTACAAGCTTAGGGTTGCGTTTTAGTTCCTGAGAAATGTTAAACGGAATAATATATTTTTTATTAAAATTATAGATATGAGAAGTATAATAATATTTAAAATTATTTTTTGTAGAGCTACGCCTATTTTTCTGACATGCAGCTTTGCTAAATTTATTCCAAATATAGAATTTCATTTTGATCCTCTAAATTTTTTGCGCAGTGTGTATTAAAATGGGAGTTAATTTATTATGACAATATCATTGTATATTTAAGACTTACGTTCTGTAAACGCTAATGTAAGATCTGAGATATTCTATATCCACATTTTATGAGAATAATATACTTTGTTATAATTCGAGGTTAATTTTCAATAAACTATCGCGTGTATGAGCTGTGTGGCCATTTTTTTTATAAACGTTATTATTATATTATTGGATGGTATTATTATATTATAGAATTTGACGTACGTGATAATTTTGTAGCGAAGGAAGAGCACGTCAAACGTTTGTGTGTTGAGGCGTGCGGCATGTTATTATATTTTTTGAGTAGATAATTTGTCCTAGATTATGATTCCACAAATAAAAGACATTGATCATTTCGAATTTTTTTTATAGAATTGAAGTAACAAAAGAAGCTATATGTAATGAATAGTGGAGCACTACGAATTATTATTCAGAAACCACAGTACTGGCAACTTCGCGATGGATATCAATCAATTGGGATGGATGCCAAGTAGATCATCATGCTCTTGTATGCATGAACACGCGGCTGGCGACAATGGGCCAACGCTTCCATTTGATCGAACGCTGCGGACATTAGGCCCTCGTAAATATCAAAATGAATGAGAGAGCTTATCTCTTGTGGAGTCGTACACGAAATAAACCATTAAGGTCGCCGCAGTTGTTGTAGGTGGTAGAATCTTTTGTAGTTTGACTCCGTCAACACTAGCGTCACTCCTATTTCTGCTTAATAACAACAGTGTTAAGTGCTGGTGTGGACTCGCTTAAAGGGTGTGGTAAGAGAAATATACTTATCCGAGGTATTCTTACGTAATCCTTAGGGCTAGCAACGGGTCTGTGGTTGATCTCAGGTAGGATTATAATTTTATCTGCGGTTGGTTACAGACGTCTACGGGTGGCAGTGGCTATTTATTGTCATTATATGTTTATTGGTAGCATTTATTATCTATTATCAGGCTGCTACCTTCCGCTTAATGATAGATCTCGATTTTATAAAAAAAAATGAAAACATATCCTGATGGCTTAGTAACGTATCTATAAAATGGGTGGAACTTACTAAATCAATACTGTTCGTCAGCATTCGGCCTTAAATAAACGGAAACAATGATTAGTTTCCCAGTAACGTGTTTAGAAAAAGTCGTGGGTTGAACGAACTTTCCCACAAGGGTTGTTATTACGGCGGCCCTTATTACAATATCCGCCCTATCGTGTCAGGGTCGGGATTTACTTTTCTCGCTTATGATATAAAAATTGCTTTTCAACAAGCGCTTTTCTGTATATAATTTTTCGTGACTTCATTGCCACTTATGAAAAATATGCGCAGATGACGGAGATAATCGAAAATACAAATTGAAAAAATATTCCGTTACGGTATATTTGAAGAAGTCCTAGAGGCGGACAAGGAGTGAAGGAGTCTGAAGGTAGTAAAATCGGTATGATTCCATCGCTACTTTCCACCGACACATTTATAGCTCGAAGCAATTATGCGATTCGGTGGAAGGGTGCGGATGTCGGTTTCCTTTTTATATGATGGAAGAAGCAAACGGTCGTGCTGTCCACCTGATGGCGAGTGGAAACTGCCGTCCATAAATATTCGTAATAGTCCCTTAGAAGATCAGAACCTAACTTCAGGTCGGTCACGGATGTGGTGTTACTCCTGAGGACTAAGTTGGAACTCCTCGGATAAGTATGTCTCCCTTACCACCAACTTCTTTTAAACCAGAAACTGCTGAGCACGGTTGTTATTAGGCAGAAAGCGGTGTAGTGGTGTTGCCTCTGGAGTTGAACCATGAAAGAACCACCTTCATACTTCAAGAGTGCTAATGAATCTTTGTGTTCGGGTAGAACCCCTGTTATGTATGTCGGTTACCGATATCAATGGACTTTAATGACCACTTACAATATAGTGCGCTGCATGCTCGTTTGCGACTTCAATATTATTGCTTCGATAAACCCTTGAGTACTTTTTTGTAAAGAACACTTTTGCGTGTAGGTTGTTAACTTGCTTCTTTAGTAGGCTTTATTAAAGCTCTTGTTACATATTAGACGCGGGTTACGATTATTCATATATTATTATGTATTCATAGAACTTACTTTATATCTTTAATACAGGGCCTTACTTCTTGTGAAGTTACTTCTGATTGCTAGAGATTAGTAAAAGCCTCGTAAAAGTAGTTCAACTTACTCAAACTTCTGTAATCGCGATATAAGTGCGTAAGCTTATGACTACTCGCGAAAACTTCCACTAATCGAAGCTCTACTTAGCTGACAGTTTGACTAGCATTTTAGTCAATAAGTAAGTAAATAAAATCCACCTGAAGTGTATAATTCTGTACTACGCACTGAATTAACATTATGTGTTATTTTCGGTAGATCGTAGAGTACCCATATAATTTTCGATACTGGTCGAAGATATGAAAAAAACTTTTTGGTCACGATGTTCGTTGATTGTGGTGGCGGCACCACTCCCGCGGCTGTCTATGCTTTATTGCAACATTTTTTGTAGGAAACACGAGGGTACATGAGATATTCCAAATTAATCCTCAGGGGTAGAAAGTATCGCGGTGAAGTACAAATGGAAGTCCCATTTTATATGGATGGCAACAGATGCTCTAGGAGACAGTTGCTACTTCAATTATTATTAACGAAAGTAATGAAAATAATGTTGATATTGTAGAAAAATGCCTTCAATTTCATTAAAGGGATATATTACTTCGCAAGAATATATCACAATAATATTTACGAAGTTCGAATTGCGAAAAATGAAGCACGTAGGCAGGAAGAGGGCTCGATATGGCGGCAGAGTAGCTGGAAACATGAAAATATATTGTGATTTCAGCTGCGGGAGAACGATTCAATTTCGGTGGTTCCGGAAACGCCCACAGGTTTGTGATACATCGACTTGTACATATTAAAATATACCATATTAGATACGGATAGTGGTCAGCGAATCACTATGGAAATATGTAGCTCGTTCCCGAGAACGACGCGTTTAATGTTTGGAGCGTCGGGGCTCATTGTAATTATTGAAATACTTGTAATACAAAACTTTACGAACGGCTGAACATAATTGAATAATATCTAGTATTATATTGGTAACTGAGTGATATTCTCACTTTATCGTAATAGTGCATCTTAGTGAAGAATATATTTTTGTATTGTTATAACTGTTCACCCATTTACTGTATAATGTAATATATTCGTAAATATTGTAGTATTTAATTAACATGTAAAATCTGGACACTATACAATTTGAAAGTTTCTTTTCAGTTCATTTAATAGACAATTCAGTTTTATTAAAAAGTATCTGTCTCTCTTTAGTCTATAGCAGTAAATATCAGCCTACAATATTAAATAGTACAAGAATATACATGAAGTAAATGTTTTTTTATTCCAGAAAACAAAGCGTACAATTGGTAAAATTACGTAGAAATTAACGCATCATTTAAATTTATTACTCGTACCTGTTACTGGCGTACTTGTTACCTCGTATACCACAATTTAATCTTATTTTACAATATAATTACGAACGTATACTGTACATCTGCTTAAGCAATTCAGAATATGTTGAGTCATTGCAAATCCCTTTTGTTGGCGCAATTTTGTGAATAATGTGCTCTATTCTCGTTGTTTACCATGGACGCGGTAAATCATGGGTTAAATTTAAATCAGCCCGAATGGTTTATAACAGTGCTCCGGTCGGCGATTCGCGGCACGCCGGGACTACCAGATTATCATTTTTATAGACGTGTTATTCTTTTAATTAACTTCCACTTTCTTGAGAAATGTGCTTATGCAAACTGCAAGAACTATTTATGGTTTAAGTTAAAATTTCTGAATTGAGAAGGTAAGGTGAAGGTGATAACTAAAAGTACTCTCAGCGTTTAGCTCCACTTAGAGACGAGACATAAAAAACATCAACCTCAGTCCCTGTCTAATTTTACATATACACTTACTGTTCGATGTTACTGATTTATACATAGTGCTGATATTTTTGAAATGATTTGTAATGAGATATTATTTGTAACTGTTTAGGTACCTTCATATTGAAGGGTGATTATACCCATTTTTAGCGTGCAGCAGTTTAGAGATTCAGAAGAAGCCTGTGGATACCGACCGACTTATATATGAGCCGACTATGGTCCTCAAGAATGACAGCGCGTCTGTGGTGACTGGCTTCAGGTACTTGTTATACCCTTTCTATATGGAGTTGGTGAAAAATATTCATGGGTGGCAGTGACCACCTACTATCAAGTAGATTGCAAGCTCATTTACTGCTCCACTATTAAAGAAAAAATGCGCAGTAAGTTACATATTTACATCGATGTTAATATTTCCAATAGGTATAATTAATAATTCCATTATTCCATTCCCGTCGCCAATTGATAAATATGAAGCTGATATTTTATTTACTAGAATAACAAATAAATTCGCCGTCATAATAGTTCCGGCGCCACATTTCATTTTAGGCTTAATGCAAATTCCCAGCGTATTTGAATTTATTATCCATACAGATCTTAATTATATTGCACGCATTTCTAGTCATTTCCTAAACTACTAGTAACACTCGAAATACTTGTTTATATGTGATATGCAAAAATATCATGTTACATGATAGTCGTCTCAGATTTATTTTACGATTGAATCAAAACTTCATTAACGATTATACAGGTTAGATCTCCAGAACAATAATAAAATAAAAATATTATGAGGACAATAACATAAGTAGACATTACTTTATGAATGATCTATTTAGTCGACGTCTCGTCTTTGATTAGGAGTCTATCTGGATACATCAGTGCATGTATGTGCAGACTGCAGACACAATGTTTTCCACGCCACGAGCGTTCTAGCGCGATGAAATATTGAGACGTTTCTGAAAACAACTAATACGTAAACTGTGGAAACAGCTCAGAGGTTAACACGCGGCATATAGGTACATAAATATATGTATAATCTAATCTGACATACAACACAATTGGAATGTCTATTTGTCTATCTGTGCTTACCAAAAATACGGTCTTTTATTACCCCATTAAATATTTGACTATATATTTTTTTTGTGCGGGCGGGTGTGTTGTAGGTAGAAGGATGTTGTCCCTGTAGTTCCGGGACAAGAATAGGGCTACAGTATCCCCTGCTTGTCGTAAGAGGTGACTAAAAGAGTGCATCCGGGGTTGCGGGCGGTAGGAGTGGAAGCTGGAACCGTCCAGCGAGCGACCCCGGGAACGACGCCGAGCGCATCCCCTGCGCTTGCCCGAAATGAGCCTGATGAGGCAACGCGCTCTAAGAGCTCCGGTCGGATTCCGTTGGAGATCCCGGAGTCCTCTAAGAAGCGCTGAGGACGGCCACCCAGGATGTTTTCGTGCGGTAATAATTCCACGTAACCCCGTGCCGCTCCCACGGCACTGGGTACCTTTTGAAGGTTTCCCCCTCGAGAAAAAAAAGGTAAAAGGGTGTGGGAAAGAAGACCCTTTCGGAGGCAATCTATCTCAGTTCTTAGATGTAGAAACGCCTCGAGCGGGTATAGATGACCACTTTACATCAGGCAATATGCATGTGTGAAAGATTAAAAATGTAGGGACTAATAGACTAATTGTTAACTTTATATTATTTAGGTACGTTACGAGCTATGCAGCTACATAGTTATTAATTAAAAATGGAATGTCTACCTATCTAATACTCTACGGAATTTACCATCTAGGTTACAAGTTTTAAGGGTTTAAGTATTACTTACCGTGTCGTTGAATGCATTTTTTAAATAACGTAACGTAACTGTAACTGAGGAATACTTGTTTAAATACTTTTATAAAATTAAGCAGCAGGCGCACCAGAATTCTGCGGGTTAAGAGTCCTTAATTCGATAGCTGGCGAGATTGAAGTCAAGAGTTTGCACTTTACAAATATTTGCTCCAGTGTAGCGTGTTGTAAGTTAAACGTTAACTTTACTTTACTTTTAGAATGGTGCAAGTCAATAGGAACGTGGTTCTGAAAAATGGAATGTCAATAAGAACTGTTCGCACATGCATTTTAGTGTCTGATAGTGTAGTACATTTCTATACTCCATTGCACGCAAGAAAAAAATATTTTAAATATGCAATATATGATATATGTATGGGGATATATTCAGATTTTAAGAACGGATTTCTTAAAATCTGGTTTAGTATTCTTGACGAGTGACGTAAGCTATAATCGTTAATTTTGATTATAATTCGATTATTATTTTTACAGAGACACTATACCTGTACGGGACCAGGTATAATTATTTAAAACTTCTTTAAGTTCGACAATTGCGTTTTATTGTGCCGCAGACATATTTAAATTACAAACGTTTAAACAGAAGAAAAAACATAGATATAAACAAAACAAGATGGCGTCCAGTCATTGATGCCAATAATATAAATGGCGCGAATTTTAAATTTCGAACA
>DWRA01000245.1:0-29078 GCA_018250295.1 Spathilepia clonius
ATACCTCTCCAAGCAGCGCTTACTGCGAAATCTTTAGTTCCGATACGTTCCGTAGGGGCATTGTTGGGATAAGTATGGGCCAACTCGTTAACGACGATCGAGTTGCTGAAACGTAAAAACCTCATACTAAGGGTACATGTGGACGATCTTTCTACTTTAATACTTAATATAAAAAAAAATGAAAATATCTGTATTTCATTAATAAATATTAAAAAAAAATGTCCGTATTACAGCGCGCATGTTCGACTACTTCGACGCGGGCACGATGGAAGGCCTCGCGTGGCGGCTGTCGCGCTGCACGCACTGGCGGCTGGGCGGCGCGTGCCCGCTGCGCGAGCCGGCCGGCCGCCACACGCTCACGCTGCACGCCGCGCTCTCCGCCACGCGCTACAACGCCGCCGAGGGCCGCCGCGAGGCGCTCATCACCTACTACCCGCCGCATGTGTGAGTACACCGAAACTACGTTCACGTTCTATATCGTGCTGGAGTGCGCGGCGGTGAACGATGAGTGCTCGTACCGGGATAGGTGTTTTGTGTGTGATAATCTGTACGCATGCATGTGTATGCGCGTCTGAGGATGTGTGTTCATGCACATGTATGAAGACATGCGAATGTGTGTGCATTCTATTATGCTCGTATTCAAGTGAGTGAATATATTTAAACGTATTTTTCATATAATTAACTTAGGCCAAAATTGTCAATAATCTTTGATAGCCATAATTGGATAGATTAATTGTCATTAATAATATTCGTTAGTTAAGTAATATTTTAAAACCATGACAGTAATTAACTTAATGTTGTGTTTGTGCAAAATGACTGAATGAATGATGCAAATTTAGAAAAAAATATTGGGTTTTCGGCATTTTAATTATTTTCATTGTATGGAAAGTACGAGATTGCTGTATACATTGAACACATAATTTTATTTTCATACATTGGTATTTTTGGATTGATTGTAATGGGTACATATTAAATAATTTTAATTAAAATTCATTGGATAGAAATATTTCAATATCCGGTAATCATTTTGGGTAAAATTAATTTTTATATTTGGTGTATATTAATTTTATGTGTGATCAGTATAATGCATAATTTCGAAATTCCAATAATATGAAAATATTACACTGACATTTGATTATTGTCAAAGGATATGTCAATATAACATAGCTAGTCTAGGCTAGCTAGTTTACTGTACCGCGCAAAGAGGACAGTTACATAGAAATTGTACTTAAGTACCTACTTTTAACATTTATTTTTTATATTATTATAGTATATGGTATTCATTATATTATCACGTTTATTCTTGATGATATAACGATATGTATTTTTCAGGTAAGCATTGTTTTTGGAGTAATATGTGGAGGTCAACATATAGATGGGAGTGTGATTATTTGCATAATACTAGGAAATGTTTTAACCTTGAATTAAGAAAATACCAACTAATAAATACTACAAATAATTCGGCGATATTGCTACAAAATATATTGATTTAAAAGGATACGTACATAAAGTTATTTGTTGCAAGAACGACGGTGAGATAGAATAGCAGTTAGATATAAAATTTTGATATCAATATTAATCCCCTAACTACTATTTACAGCACTGACTTTGTCGGGTAAATAAATGTAATAAAATTAATATCAGGTAAAGTCAGGTGGGTTCTGTAGTGTATGTTCTATATGTGTATAGAATATTTGGCGTTTTAACTTCAATTTAATCGTTACGTCTATAATTTTTCAGTGGTCGTGTTCAGTTTACGCTAAAGTTATTATTTCTATTTTTCCTTTCTCTCATTTACATTTCATTCATCTTTACGCCTAGAATTCACCTTTCGGATTACTGAGATATTATATTTTATTAAGACTCATTAGAATACTTTTTAATAACATCCTGGTTTATGTATCGTCGACATGATTTCTCCGTAAGTTAATAGAAAGAGGATCACATGTGGCATATAATAATAACCTGATTTGAAATACTCAAATTAAATACACATATATGTTTGTACGTATTTTAAAACAAGCTATAAAATATCTTGAAATTATGGTGCTCTATTGATCCTCTGTAATCATTTAAGGATTATTGCTTTAGCAAAGGAGGGTCACACGCATTGATAAAACATGAAAATAATGGAATTAACTATATGTAAAAACTAGAATGAATGATATTGTTTTATTTTGTAAAAAAGAATCTATGGTTCATACTGTAACTCGAGTATAGTTCAAGTCCAAATTTTTCATTTTCTTATGCTGTGCTGTGGTCCTTCAAAATCTAGTTTTTTAACATTCTCAAGAGGATCACATGCATTTTATTTGGAAATAAAATATAAGTAGTATGTAAACATACTACATTAATTGCACATGTCTTTTTTTGTAATTTATCAAAATTACGTAATACATTTGCAATTGATCCTTAAGCTAAGATCACGCTTGGCATGCTAAATTATAAATGTTGCCATGACAAAGTGCCACACAGATATTTTCGAATGGAAATGTTTAAAGTTGCTAGTACTTTTTCGTGTTCAATGTTTTATTCAATTGTATTACCTATTTACACCCGTACCTTTATTATAATTATTTTGTTGCTAGCAACTTATGTAGGGTTGCCAGTCCTATTTGGAAATGTCGCATTTTTAGACACGCATGCTTTCATTATTGTTATATGTAATCGCTAGCTATCTTAAGTTGGAAATGTTTGAGAACCAGGTATACTAATCGTAAGCCTTAGGATTTTAAAACGCTCTAGGTTTTACTGCGACATATGAATTACCATTAACATCTGTATCGCACCATCAAGTAACCATTTCATTCTAGCTAGCTCAGTTCGCATGTTGTAAATGAACGCTATTTCATAATTATATTTTATATTAAATAGGATTGCAACCCTAAACACTGCAAACACACTCCCAGATGTCGACTGTGTTTCAAAGAGATGTTTAATATAACCATTGTACGTGTAACATTACTTCTAGATTGTAACGCCACAACTGTGTTTGCAGTGCAACTCTGTGTGGCACATGTCGTGCGTAGCCTAACGTGTGTGTGCACGTTGCAGGATCGAGGACGAGTGGGTGCCCGAGAAGGACGTGAAGCGGATAAAGCGCGTGGAGATCGCCGACTTGCCAGCCCGGACGAAGGTGCTGTTGTACGACCAGTTCTGCAACTCGTACAGAAAGTCGCCCTCACCCCCGCCGGAGAGGAAACGCCCCCCCACGCCCCCGCCGCCGTCCCGTCTACTGCCAACGCGTTCGTGTACGTCGTCCCGACTGTTGAATAACTTGATAGCGAAGAAGCGCGCCGAAGTGAGGAGCGACTGCAACGCGACCAACATGCCGATGATGGTGAACGACGAGCGCGGCGATCGGGTCGAAGTGACTGGCGCGAAGAAGCGGAAACTCGGTCGTCGGTACGGCGGGAACTCCTTCTGGCCCTCAGGGCGGTAGGAACCGGTACCGGGGTCGTGCCGGGCAAGGTAGATGGGGGTAATGCGACCGATTTAAGATGCTGTCATTTGGGCAATACAATTCGACGAATTCAGAACATCTTCTATATTTCATTGTAAGTTTGAGATACAGTTACAGTCATACTTACATACTTATGTATTATTAAGTTTAATAACAACAATAAACATTAGCTTTGATCGATTCGTGAATACCAGACCGACAGAGACGGCTCGCACTTGACACATCTACCTTGTTTACACGATCTGAACGATTCACACTATAGTGTCGCTATGTATACGAACAAATGTCACAGTACACGACGCGATAGTGCGGATCGACCTCGTATCGCGCACGTCACACTAGCGACCGAGATCAATGTGATGTGTTCAATCGGTGTTTTTCGATGTGACCGCCTTATTGGGGTATTTTAAACGATTTTGCATATTTTTATTTCAACGTATACGTACGTACAATTGATAGGCGATAGTGTGACGCGCGCTATAGACGCCGCCGCCAAAGAGCCAGAGGGCAGACGAAAGATATACTCACAAGACTGATTCTTAATTTTTATATGATATTGAACGGTACACCCGTTTAGTTGCTAGGCTCGAGTAATAGCTAGTACGAACGAGATATGTAAATAGTTAGCGTCAAGTGTAAAAAAGATGTTAGGGTCGCGAGGCTCCCGGGCCGAGCGATATAGTTTAAAATTTTATCTTCGGGAACACCGGAGGTTAGCGGACGGATTAGTCTGAATAGTAACTAAGTTAGTTTAAAGGACGACCGGCGATAACGGATCACTGCCAATGTGTAAATAGGATAGTTCATATATTTTAATAGCGGTTAATTAAGCGGTTCGGTTCAATTCGGTTCGCTTCGGTTCGGTTCCGTTCGGCTTGGATGTGTTGGTCGATGTATGTGAGTGTTTGTGACGTGGTTCAGTTGTGACCGCTCGCTTTTTTTTGTGGTGCCAATTTTGTACGTTTATGCGATTTAACTATGTCGATATTGCTGTCGAAGGTGTCTGTGTGTTTGTGTCTCAGTACTTAAGTCATTTCTAAATGCATAAAGATATATTTACTTTCTTTTGTTTTTTGTTTGAATGAAATTAAGAGTATCGGTTACAGATTCATGTTGTAGTCTTCTTAAAATAATTAAATTCGTTTCAAAATTCACTTGATTACTGAGATACGTTCATTCGGTATGTAATTGTAGACAAGGGTAAAACTCCAATATAATATCGGATACATTTTAATATTAATACGATAGGTGCGTGAATATGTTTGTGTGTTTTAATTTGAACGAAAATGTTACATATGTGACATTGGATACAATGTTACGTTACGTGTGAACATTCGGATGTGTATTTGTACGAAAGAAAAAGAAACGAAGGAGTTTATATCTTAATCTTTTTCTTTCTTACATTTTTCTTTGTCACCAAGTGCCTCAGCCCATCGCAGATTTATCTTGAACGGTTTATATCATATTGTACCGCGTAGTCATATCAAACGAAACTCGACTTTATTGTTAGGGCGACAGAGTTCAATTTTGATGTCGTGTAGTCCAATAATCCTGTGTTCTAATAACGAAGCAATTTCGATGACGCTTTAAGGATCAAGCTGTTTGTCTGTTTGCATGTTTGTTTGTCTGTGCGTGCGTTTGTCCGATTCGTGTCTAATGAATAGTCACTGCCATTCAAGTTGTGTTTAATACATAGTGAATACAGGTAGTGTGTACTGCCGTACTGTTAGCAATAACACTTATGTGATAAGATTTATAAGTGAATAACAGAATAATTTCCACGCACAAGGTTTTTCGATAATTTTTTTATCAATACTGAGTAGAAATACAAAAAAATGTCAATATTGTTCGGACAGAGATTTGTAGTCGTACAGGTGATTTGGAGAAATTGTGACGGTGGGTTTACTGAATTTGTTAGAAACAATGACGTTTAGTACATTTTTTTAACATAGACTTAAATAATAGATACGCCCTGCTTTTTATTATGATTTATTGGATAAATATTAAGAATATATATACATATATATATATTTGATTTTTATATACATTAAAACTTTATATACAGAAGGCACCTTTATTACTTTTTCACGACTTTAGATAGAGCAGAATAGGTCGAGTACCTATGTAAGAGATATATTTCAGAAATTTCCGTGTAGTGATTCAGTGAAATCAATTTTTTTTTTTGTTTCTTAAGCTCCCGGATGTAAACTTATTTAACTGTCAGTACAAGATTAGATTTTTATATTATTATTACATTATTTTTATTTTGAAGGTTATTTTGTTCAATGTGACCTACAACGAATTTTTAACTATTAAGGGCGCATCTACAATTTAAATCAATGTTAATCAATGTTACAATGTTAATTTTTTTATTTAATACACAGTATGATTTTAATTTAGCAGTATATTTTTAGAAAAAGTTCTTAGTATTAATTTCAATGGACAAAAGCAGGATCATCCTGCTTGCATTTTATTATACGTATTTTAACATAAAATTTGAATTTTGTCTCTTTCTTTGTACATATATTATTTTGGAACACTAAATGTCATTTGTTTCGCTAAGAATTTTAAATATATGCGAAATGTGATGGAAAATTCAGATGTCAACAGAAGTTTGATTATAGAATTCTTTGCCTTTGTTATTTTGACTTTTATGATTAGCACATCGCTGACTTAGTAGAATTTTCAGTACATAAATTGACCTAAAATTCAGATAATATTTTTCATCGTCAATTGGACAATGTTTTGTTGAAATCGGTCTGAGCACGATATTGATGCAGTGAAAAGTGAGTTTCTCATAAATCATTTTATTAATATATATTCAGTGTTAAATAAAATTATAATTGTTTATTATTATTATTGTAGATTATTTGATTTTAATTTCTTAAATAATTTTAACTTTTATTTTATTTAAATTTTATATGCTCTCAATTTCAAAGGAATAAAATGTGGCGCTTTTTTGTGTAATCTTTATTAAAATGTATGTATACTGAATACCAGTTAATTGTTCGCTTTGCAAAAAATTAACAATACCCAATAAATACAGCATTATTTTGAAAAAACATTAGCATATTGTATGCGTTCACAATATCACATGACATTTTTAGTCTGACTTCAGCAAAAAAGCTTTGTAATCCCGGAACTAAAATAAATGGACAATGCTTAATTAAAATTGCATTCATACTTACACTTGTAGGAGTGACTGGGCGTCATAGGACTGAATTGTGAAAATTTCATATGACACCAAATTATGTTCCCACCACTTACTGACAAATGATTTTTTCTTTTAAATATTTTATTAAACTGTAACGAGTCTTCAGATTCTACGTTCTTAGCAAAATGTACACGATTTGCATTTTATGTTTTCGTAATACGTTTATGCAAATCGCTAGAATTTAGTGTACTTCATTCAATATTTTCTTTGAGAAGCGAAGTGTATATTTTTTGGTCTAAGTTTTGAAATACACAATTTTTATTTATTGCTATAGAGATGCTGTTTCATCATTTTACTGCAATATTCATTTTATTATTACTCGTTCTGTTGACAACTGAAATTAAGCTGACGAGACATGATCCGACATGTTTATAACATCCAACTGATTCAATATTTTATGTCCATAGCAGATTAGTGGTCGAATTTTTTTAAATGTGAAACTTTTTCGATGACTCTACATACATTGTCATTTTAATGCCTTTTAGTAAATAAGGTAATATATACAATTATTGTGGACTATATAATGAATAAAACATTGTGTTCTGTGCTCACACGATCTCGCTAGTATTTTTAGTTAGTGCCTGTAGTTGTTAAGTTAGGTCGAATTTGTGAGTGAGTATGTCGTTAGTATGTCGACATCGTATGCGCTCCGTGGCATTCGCTTTGTGATGCATCGCAGTTGCGATTTGGCTACGTTTACGCGAACGCAGCGGTCACGTCACGTTGTCGCGGCGACATTGTTGCGTGCACACAACGGACTCGCCACGCCCAAGTCGCAAATGTAAACGCCCTAAAGAGTAATGAAGATTTTGATAAGAATGTTATAAGGAACTAGATAACTTATTAGGGACCTTAGAGCGGCTGATTGAATTATGTACATTTTGATACGTGAGCCGTGCGAGTGTAAAGTTTAAAGTTGTTAGGCGTAACGAAGTCGGAATTAGCTTGGGAGCGTTAGGGGTATAGTAAAGTTGGTTGTCGTTATGCAAATATGCACTAGGAAATGTTACTCGAGTGCGTTCGGGGCTCCAAGTTCGCCGTCCCGCTCGCACGCACAGCGGCGACAGAGACGGCGATATGCAACCCTGAACACATTCCAAGTGGGTGTGGACCCAAAGAATTGAATAGAAAAAATATCTCGTAGTCAAGTTGGTGCCTGAATGGAGACGGTGTAGTAATATGGGATCGTACGCTGTCTTATGAAGATTTTAGGGGTTTTTTTATCCGTGGATGGGTTCCAATGTACTGATTTATTTCTTTAAAATAAAATTAAATAAAAACTAGACTAATTTTTTTCAGCACTGACGGTAGTGCCATATTTTATTGGCTCACTTTTTAAATTTAATTTAATAGTCAAATGCGACACCAAAATCAGAAAGACAAAATTTGTGTTTTATTGTTTTCTCGTTTAACCGAGTAACTTGTGGACTTTATATGATCTCAAATTAATCGGCAGTGAAGCAATATTAGTATGATTATTTTCTCAGAAAACACCTAATCGATTCATAAATGTGTGTTAATTTTTTTTAGCGAATTAATTTACTCTGCTCAATACACAAAAAAATGTTTTTGTTCCAACATTTATGTTACATGCAAGTAAATAATTGGCCTACAATCGCTCGAGTACAAATTTCATTTGATTGTTGTAAATTGATAAAATATTAATTGAAGCGTTTGGAGGCATTTTCTAAAATTCTAAAATTCTAATTCAGACGTGATCTAGCTCCCGTAGGTTAGATAGGCGACTTGTAGGCAGAGAAATAATATTTTGTTAACGTGAATCTTCGGGTTAAATTAGAAGGAAAAGTAATGATTGTTAAAATAAAACGGAAAAGATGAAAGAGAGATCTTCTCGACTGATTGGTGCGACTAATACATGTTTTTGAGAGTAATTGAGTAAAAGAGTGTTAGTGATGCTGTTACACCTAAAATATATTTTTTTAACTGATTGGACTAGGAAACTAATTGTATACTTAAGATATAATGTCTTAAGATCTTTAGTACATTAAGTCCACTTGTGTATGGATGTACAAAACATGGCCTTTTCACTGCCGTGCGCTTAGTCAATACGTAGGGTTGCAAATCAGTCAGGGGATCTCTACAATATATTTTTATCACTGCCACAATAGTTGTAATGTATTTTGGATGTGTAAGTTCGTTTCGGTTCGCATGTGCCGGGCACCCGTGCCTTGTAGACTTGCTCATCAGTTAAGGTGTAATTTAAGTTGTAATTTAATTTCAATTATCTAAAATTGTATGATAAAGAACAAGTATTTCACGGGAACAACGGTTGTCGCGACCAATAGTTATCCTGTAAGTGAACTGTTTTGAAGGAACGGCATGGGATTTGGACTATTTTTTTTTAATTTCACGAACAATCCTATGTTATTTCTCTTAGCAGATTTGAATAAGCGAGTTTGGCTCGCATTTAGTTTTTTGCGGTTCGTCCTAATGTCAATGTAAAGGCGTGAAACACATTACGGCTGCGTTCAATGTACAAATGGCGAGTGAAGCGCTGACCGCAAACGCTGGGGTCGCTGTCGTAGTGCGTAGTGAATGGGGTAGTTAATTGGTGACGTTTTCGGTCAGGTTTTACGGTACTGGAGTGTAAATAGTTAAGTATTTATTACTAAGTATTATTCGGCAGATGTAATTTGCTTCGCGCCTCGGTGGGATGTCGGTAAGCTCGATCCCGCGATCCCGGGATCGCGAGTGTCGATCACGGGATTGTGTTCCGGGATTAGACTAGTGTAGTGTACGCGAGTTGTCTTTCAACATGTTTCCTATATGCGTTTATTATATGAATGTTCTCCTTTATTGTAAATGTTTGAGATCCATAGTAACTATATGTGTGGAGCCTGTATCCCGAATAGTGTGCACTACTTATATTCAATTTGTAGATATTTAATTATATATAGTATAATGTTTAATGCGTTGTCTTATTTGCTTGACCCTTTATGGTGAAATCCGAAAATTAATTATAATTTGACCCACATCGGACGGTGGGAGATCTACCTCAATTAATTTATCACATATTTGGGCATAATAATAGTAAATGTTACTTTAATCTCGAACCTTGAAATTTGTTCAATGTAGTGATTGTTAAGATTTTTTTAATACAATGGTTTGTCCACATGTCACAAGTACTGTATCTTATATTAAATACATATTGTATGATTGATTATAATTGGTTTTATTTTCTTCATAATATGTTTTTGTAAGAAGTATCAATTAGTTAAATACTTATAAAATTGGCTACGTGTGCCTTAAAAGCTTGGGTGTTGACTTGAACGACCGAGCTTGCTGAACTTGGCCGAGGCAGTGCTGAAACGTACTGATGAGGATTTCTGTCCATAAACACCTATCATCACATTAATCACACACGTGTTGCTAAGACTTGGTGGAACACCTCTATATGCCTAACTACACCGTTCGGCGCAGCAGCGCTATTGTATCTACCCTGGTCAGGGCCTTGAATCAGTGGTATAATTTTATTTGAATTCTGATTTTGAAGTCTGATGTTGGAATTTTTCAAAAAGTGCCATGTAACACGTGATTCTATTTTTCTTGAACGGACACATGTTCCTAAGTAACTAATCAAAAAAATATTATCATAATATATTTTTTCTTTAAAAGATCAGTTTCAGACGTCCTTTACACACCGATGTTTTACCGGTGTTCTCCGTATCTGATCAAAGTAGCCCTGGTATTATAAAACATAAACAAGGGGCAGTAGGTACACATAAATTACTCAAAACTTATAAAAATGTTACAAAACATTAACGTTGAAATGGACATATTATTGTAGTGTTATATTACATTCATTACAGGCCTTATCATATTTTGCAAACATCTGCATACCGCATGTGCATTGAAGGACGGCGCTGTAATTCAACTCTTGCATATCTTCGCATTGTCAGCATAAATCGTGTTCCTATGCTCTAACGGCTAGCTTTTAGAATAAATTAATAATGAAAGTATTTTTTTTAACTTACAACATTTTGAAATTAAAATATTATTTTCTAGCGAACTTTTAGGATATTACAGAATTAAAACAGTAAACTGAGCTGACAGACCGCATGATGATAAGTTACTGTAGCCTGCAAACCATAATGAAAGTGAATCTTACCTGAGAACGGTCACAAATGCTTTGCTACGTTCCTACGGATAAAATGAAAAGTTTTAAAAATTATACCTGTCTGTTATGTTATAAAGCAGAAATAGTTGTAAAAGAGATGTTTTCGGCAATCAAAGCACATAGCGGTATACCGCTTTTAAAACTTGATTATTTAATCCATGGTTTCATGGAAGTTCACGTTCCAATGTAGCCATTCGTCGGTACACATTCTACCTATATATGTCATAATATGGAAGCAGCAAACCAGCATGACCTACATAATGGTATGTGGCTACTGCAGTCTATAGACATCTGTAATCAACCCTAGGTAAGGTAGAGTCATGCTCGAGGTCGGCAACATATGCCTTGCTATATATCTCTAAGGACTAAGTTAGTTGCCTCGGACAAGTGGACTGCATGCTCGAAAAAAATGACGCTAAATGATAGACTGTATGTAATTGCTTGCAATGTTCACATTTTCATTCCGTTGCTGGGAACGGGTTTCCCTTCAGAGTGAAAACTGAGAAAGCTGTACTTCACACATCATCTATTTTTTAAAGAACATTTTTTTTTAAAGAACTCTAAAGAACTTTTTTAAAGAACAGAAGTGTAGGTTTCCTTACAATGTTTTCCTTTAACGTTATAGCAAGTGATATTAAATTTCTAATAAAATACTTTGAAATATACATAACACATAACTTGGAAAAATCCAAAATGCCTAAACAAACAAATGGGCTTAAAAACAAAAGCTAGCTTGGGTTAAAACTGTTACACCCAGCAACGTCAAAGTCAGTCGTAGGCATTTTTGCGTCAGTTTCCAATTTCTATGAACCGCGCGATCGTATTATTGTTTAGCGGGTGTTATTAACGCTCGTACATACGCTAGCCATGCTTTGTAAATAAGAATGGGATAGGAATATATGTATTAAGGGATGTTCTACGTCGCTGTAGTGGGTACTATTCTCGACAAGTGAGGTAAGTATTTTTCATGTTTAAAGATATGAATTATCTTGCTTGACGAAACTATGGCATCGTATTTTTGAAATTAAAGAAAAACTAGATCATCTTAACAGTAGGAATTCAGTTGTAACTATGCCTATAACAAAGAATTAAGATCCCTCGTAAATCTGCATTGAAACTGAGTAGTGGTTTCAGACCTTCCGAAGTTGTGAGGAGATCATTGCCTAGCAGAGTTACATAAAAGAGGGTTGTCATATGATGCCTTTACATCAATGTCGGTTTGTCATGTCAAATTAGGAAATATACAAACACACATCTACTACAAATCTATCAACAAAAATAATAGAAATAAACTATTCTAACCATTCTTTCGTGTACTATAGATACCAGCAGAAGAAAGATTCATAAATAGAACATAATAAAACATAAGACAGGAAAGTCTCATAGAATACTAAATATTGTTACTGTATCCTATATCTTAGGTTTTGATTTTACGCCGGGAACGTTAGTGATAAACGTTTCACAGGCAACCTGATGCCGTCAGGTGTGATCAACTACGGCTCCCTATAAAATTAGTCAGTTACTACTAAGTAATACAACAACTGTGTTATATTGATTTAGGATGGCCTACGCTAAACCTTAACCAGAAATGAATATAAGTAAATTCATATTAAACTGCTTTAACATTTCCAAATATTATTGGTAAGCATATCTGTTGTCCATGATCTTCTTTAATCAACAGATTAATTTCAAATATGATTCAAATATCATTGAACTTTTGCACCCACAACCCATTTACCTTGTACAATCGGTGCAATAAGGTTTATGGTCGTCTCAGATGCATTCTATCTCTAAGGACTAAGATGTGATATATCAAGTTTTTCTGCTTTACCTTACACTTCAAACCAGTATATAGCAGCGATTAAGGCTGTTATTAAATGGGAAAAATAAAAGACAATCTGGTATAATATTGATTACTTCACTTCATAATATCCAACGAAATATATTTTTTATAACATAGATGTTGCAAACGACCATGCAGTCTACCTGATGGTAAGTGACTAAGTAGGTACTGCCTCCGAGGGACATCTGTAGCCATCTCAGATATGAGAAAATTCCTATTTGAGGTCGATTGCAGATTGAAACTCGTAAGGACTAAGTTGGAACGCCTCAGATAAATATGCCTCCCTAATCACATCTTTCAAATGCGAACTCAACAGCGCTTCATACTTGTTATTAGACAAAAATAGGGGAGACGGTTGTTCTTACGTAATAGAATCACAGAATGTTCTACCACCTTCATGTTGGAATATTCCTACAGATTTTGCTACATAAACACCATTTCGAAATTCAACTTAGCATCTCTCTAAAAACTAAATGAACAAGCTCTCATCCTCTATTTGGATCCCTAAGAGAAAGATTTTTTAAAAAACCATAGACTGCTTGTAAGGATCTCCTATACTTTCGTGTTTTTGGATCTACTCGTTTAGGAATTATGTCATTGTGCGTGTTGTGAAGCCAAAAGTTTAATTAAATGTACGAGGAAAATTACTAATAAAGCGTAGAAAGCGCTTGTTTTATTGAATAAATAATCAACTTACTGTTATGTTGTTATGTACTGTTATGAAGGGACGTTTAATTTTAATATTTATCGAGTTAGATAACAACCTAAGTTGAAGAGAAAAGTAAAAATAAACACACATTAACTTCGTTTAAATGAAAACTGGGAAATACGCCGCCTTCACTCACTTGAACTTTTCAAACAACATTATTCCGGCCTCTTCAAACCTTTCTCGGAGACTCATTGAAAAGCGATTCTAAAGGAAAGACGGTGCTTAGAACGACTGATTGCTTCTGTAATTTAAGGTATTGACGAACTTCGTAATCACACCACGAAAAAGATAAAAATGTCACAAAGAATTTCTGTATTTTTTTTATAATACAGAAATTGGAAACGAGCGCTTGCTCGTTTCCACTGCCGTTTGGTTGGAACCGCTTGCTTCTCCTAGTGGTATTTATTTGGCCACTGTTACTTATAGACATCTGTAGTCAACCCAATACCGCATTGGAACCCTACGTGGAGTTGATTACCGATGCGTTCTGGTACTGATGAGTAAGTTATAGCGCCTCGTTGATATTTGTCCCATATTATACGCTAGAAACAAGAACATAACTGCGCTAACACTTGTTATTAAACATAAATGGGTGTGGCGGTAATATCTCTGGAGTCCAACGATGGGTCCTAATATCATTTGGGGGCACGGCATTGCCCCTGTAAAGATGTGCAATAGCAAAAAAAACACACAGGCACAGTCGTGACTATCTTACCTCAAAGTTATATCTCATAAATAAATAAAATACAAACGTGCAAATTAAGAACAGAAATATACAGTCACTTTTTCGATATTTGTCTGTCTGGAGACTGAACTTGGTACGCTGTGTGTGATACTTATATAAGTATTAGATCAACAGAAAATTCTCGTATTATGAAAAAAGTTGTTTGGAGTTTTTCTGAAGACCCGTATTGGTATTATAAAAGTAAAAATTGATCTCAAACTAAACTGTCGCAGTGCGGGAATAGGTACAAAGCTTACGCTTATGTGTAACTTTGCGTTTGCAGCCTCGAGAATTATTCTCAAACGCCCCTCCATTCAGCGTTGTATGAAACGCTAGGATTTCCACTGAGATTTCTTTCTATTTCATAATATTTTTTGTAAAATGCGTAAGAGGCTGACTAGTTTTGGAAAAATTTAACTTGATTACCATACTTCTATTGTATTTTCTTGTAGTCGTAGTCTACTAGTAGATAGAGCTTATTATATTTTGCATAAATATTCTCTGACATTATAAATTTGATTTTGTGTTAAATTATTATATACATACAAGTAAAATAATCTATAATGTGTACATACGAGTATTTAAAAATTACTGCTATTTCTAAGCTTGTAATATTTGGAATATTCAAGCCATAATGTCATAAAAATCACTTTCTTAATTTTATTTTTCTGTCTGTTCAACGAGTCTTTTATATTAAAGTAGAAAGAATTATGGGAAGAAACATGCGCATCCCAGAGAAGGGAGAATCGCTGGCGAAAAAGTATTATTACGTACCTTAACGTTAAGGACAATTTTGTACTAGCATTTTTAAACCTAATGTTATTATGTCACCTGTATTATATAGCTCTAAGCTGTAACTTAATCGATAAGAGGCCGAGCGTGGTGTGAATTTACATTGTAGACTGTTATACTCCCCAGATTGGTACAATGCTATCTTTTATCGGGTCGATATGAGTTCGATGCCAAATGGATTTTTATCTCTGAAGACTAAGTTACAACTGCTTTACCATACACTTCAAAGTAGAAAACAGCTGTAACTAATACTATTGTGTAGGAGACAGAGGCATGATTAAATCACCGCTACCACCAAAATTAAGGCAAAAACCTCATATACTTAGAAGCATATATAGGATATATACAGATCGTCAGTTCTGCAAAGTTAAAGCACGTTTAAAATAAAGTAGCGGTACTAAAAAATAATTTAGAAGCCCTGGAATGCATATTGCTGGGTCAGCAGGACGCCGGTAGCGCGCTGCAGGCCACTGCAAACACTCTTGCGCCGCCCGCCTTCCGAAACGGTGAGTTACAATTTCAGAAAAATATCTTTATTTAACTGGTAAAATTTTAGTTCTAGAACATTTTTTATGACCTCTTTATTGCGGCTTGGTTTATAGATAATTCCTATTAAATAGGTAAACAAATTCGGAAATGATTATTGTAGTAGTTGTTGTAGCTGTTTTATATTTTTTCTTTATAATAAGTACTATTTTGTTTAGCCTAGTTGTAAGAATTAGGCATTTTTTTTAAATAATAGCTATGTACCAGTTTTAAAGTAATTGGACTATGTTTATAAAAATAGCAATGTAAATTTGAACAACATACTTAGAATTAAACCTTTTTGTTACGATTATAAACTTTTTGGGAAGGGTAAAATCATTTTTACTTTTTCATCGGTAGTACATAATATTTTTTTATGCGTTCAAATGTTTTTTTTTTTCTATTAAAATGATGTATTTTTATTTCAATTTACATAAAAGGAGGGAAGATACCAAAGAAACAAAAGACTTGAATCCGCCTAGCGCTGTTAAGACTACGCTACATCTTTAGGTAAGTTTTTATATTTTTGTAAGTTTTTGTTACGTAAGATTTATTTATTGTCTAATATATAAATTTACAAATAAAGATATTACCTATTATTCTTTTTCCACTTTGTAAATAAGCGTGAGGTTAATTATGAAGTAACAATTATCATTTATTTGTATGACTCTACCGATATATAGACATATAGTTCTACATATACATACATACGTGACAATGCGGTGCTATGGATGGGGTCTCGAGTGGGCTGTTGGTCGCGAGCCAAAATGTTTTCAAAAAGATTTAGCTGAGAGGTCGTTTTAACCAACTGTAGGTATTTTGCAACTGATTTACACCTTTACAGATTTTATTGCTCTGCAGAGTTACGTCTTTTATGTTTTTTTGTAGTTTCAAAAAATGTTTAAAATATACACTATTCGTTGTAATTGTAAATTATTTTTTTAAAACAAATATTGTTTTGATACTGGAACATGTATTGATATAAAAACCTTTTTACGCGCGTGGCATATTTCTCTTCTAAATATAATTTCATAATTTATTAATAAAAATTGCTTTATTTGTTATATTATATTGATATCATAGTTACAATACTTACTTAAACCACAAATTTTACAATTAACAATAAAATGTACACTATAAATCCGTCATCAACCTTGTGAAGAGAAAAAAAGAAAGAAGAAACAAGAATGTAAAAGAAGAGCGAAGAGATCCAGGGTTGAAATGGCCATTACCTCACAGTCACGTGGTCTTATTGGTACAACGTGTGATGTGACGTAGTGGAAGTCTCGACCCGGAAGTCTGCACTAGAAGAATAATAAAAAAAATATCGAAGAGGTTCTTTCCTGCTGAAGATTACAAAGCTTTCATAAATAATTTTATTTCAACAACTTTTTTATGACTTAATGCTTTTTTGTGTGATTTTCGGATTATTTATTCTGATTATCAATAAAATGTATATTTTAATATACTACATGATTTCCTACTAGTAGATCAACTTTTTAACAATAGAAATAGCAAAAGTATATGCGGGTTATGTACTTGTTGTTAAATTATCGTTACTGCCCATGGACGCTTAATTTTACATATAGAACAGAAGTCCTTTTTGTAACCGATCACAAGCGTTGCACTTCAGTCCACAGGAGGGAGAAGCCTTATAGCGGTACAACGCTATTGTGTTATTAATTGAAAGGCATGGTAAAGGTAGGTTTTGCCGCTGGCAAGACTCATTTTTCCCCCTTTTAATACATACAATTAGCTAAGTAGTTTTTATAGCCCTATTTACATCTACAGACATCGTACGCGTCAGACACGTTCCGTGGAAAAACGAAAAATATTTTTTAATATGATGGAGTAGCAAACGAGCAAGCACCACCTGATGGTAAGTGGCACTTGCCGCCCATGAACATTTGTAATCCACTCCAGATAAGACTAGAATCTTATCTGAGGTCGACCACACACATGCATGTGTTGAGCAATGCTGCATTCCAACTTCGTCCTCAGGGAGGAAGTTCGAATGCCTTGGATAAGTGAGTCTCTCTTACCACACTACTTACAATACGTTGGAACTTAGGTATTTGTATTTTCCGTAACACGACCGCGTAGCACGGCCCGTGCCTTTCAAAATATTGTATAGAAAATACTATTTTATCTAACACGATACGTCAAAGTTTTGTGCATATAATTGGGGTTTTACTTGTTAGTACGTTATTCTTATTATAAGTTAGTATACGTGTACCTATCTATATTAAATATTTTTATTTTAAAATGATGAAGTAACTCAGTAAAGTTCCGTGTAACAAGAGGTGTTATTGCAAAGCTTCCTGTACGTGATCGAGTATAGAATTACGCTCGCTGCGATATTCTGCTCTATTGTGTCATCAGGACGCCTGATATTCGACACTACGTTCCATTAAAAATAAATCTGACTCGTATTTTAATAGCATTGAGTCGAAATTTGCAAAAACCGATACTGTTTTCATTGTAAGAATTGCAATTCATAATAATCGTCGGGTGCAATGTTATTCGATATTAATTAAAGTTTAGTCTTTGTGACTTTGTTTAATACGTGTTATGTGAATTGAAATGTGTATTTATAAAGACGTTATCATTTGTTGCAAAGTAACCTCAATCCATAGCTGAGTCGTCAACCCACTATTGTCTCACTGCTGGGCACAATTCTCCTCTCAGAGTGTGATGGTTTGGGCCATCGTCCTCCGTGATGACCAAGTGTGAGTTGGTAGACTTTACACATCTTTGAGAACGTTTTTTTGTAAATTACTCTCGAGTCTGTAGGTTTCCCTGCGATGTTATCCTACGCTGTTATAGCAATTGCATAGATTATATTTTCGTTTTAAGAAATTTCAGAAAAGGGATTTGCTTATAAATGATTCACATTAAAGTTAAACCAAAATTAGTTTCGCAGTTTCTAAGAAACAGACAGACATAATATATAAAAGATTTTTTTTGTATTTCAGCACAGTACAAATACGTTAAAAATACGTTGAAAATGACAGCGTTAGAAAAGGACATTTAGAAACACTAAAAGACACTGCGTAATTTAATGTTGATTTTATTGCGTAAACAAGTCGTGGAAAAAGTTCTCTTGTTTCAAATTCAAAAGTAAGTATTTCTTGGCGAGGTGCTTATCGCGCCATCTGCCCTTACACACGCCTCACGGTACTACTAATGGGATGGGCGTGTATCCAACAGCTTCATAAATACAGATCGACTACTTTAAAAGAAACTTCTGTTAACTTGCAAATGGACTTAAGGGAGTTCCTTTTAATCTGGTTACGATACGAGATGGACATTCAGAAAGCGCTACAAGTCGACTTTGTTACATTGTAATAGCGTAGAATCTGTTTCTAGAAATAGAATATCAGAGGCTAAAATAGAGTGCGTGAAAAATTGAATTGACCATGCATAAATGTTATCACATCGTCGACTGCTAGTTAAAGGACCGACCGTACCCGCCGGCGCCGATCTGCTATGCACTTGCACGTGCCTGTAACAAAGCTTTTTTAAGATCTAGGTACTGATTATTCAAAGGAAGTTCTTTGGAACGACTTGTTTAATATTACTTAGTACTGTTTACGTAGTAAAGAGATTGAAGTTGGGTAGGTAAATTGGCCCAAATAACCTTACTTTAATCAATTATCCTTAGTTAATACTTGTAACATGAGTTACTTGCTAGTAGAAGCCTTATCAAAATCGCTCCGGCCGTTTAAAAAAGAAGATTTTAATAATTTTGTTTTTGTTATAGATGCTGTATTTACTTTCATATGCATTCAATCAAAAGCTATTCTTTTGACATTATAAACAGACCACTACAATATTATTTTCTTGTATTAGTTTCTTGGTTTTATTTGCAAAAATTGCGTTTAGTTTAACCACAACCTTAACCATTACTATCTGGACCTCTTTGAGAAACATAGGCATGTCATACCAAACTTCTTTTGTTTTTGTCACAAGAATCGTGCTCCGTCAAATCAGTTTAATTGGCTGCCATTTTCCCTTTTCAGAATTTTTCTAAAGTTTTATGTGGTTGTCAACTTGAGGCTTTGTGAGGCTTTTGACTAGAGGTGAGAGGTTCTTCAAGTCAATAATTACTGGCTCTACAGGAACCACACAGTACGTTCAGTTGCGAGGGTGGCAAGGGGTAGGTAGGGGTAGCTATTGAGGCGGAACATACCCCGAGGGTCCTGTTTCTACGGAATTAGTTCGCGTGCTGTCTGCCGGTCGGATTATAGTGTTATACCCAACATTGTAACTGATTCGGACCGAATTTCATTACCAAGTCAAGTTTCTGGAATAATTAAATTTACACACGTACCTTATACTAGTTATGAATAGTACACAAATAAGAGTAGGTACACGAACACCCAGACCCAAAACAGTAATCCAAATCCATCAAAAGTTTAGTTGGCCGAGGATTAAACTTGGAATCCTTTAAGTTGCATATTAAAAGATTTAATACAATCCTTATTTATGTATGATTTCATTCGCTTACGAAAAAGACGTTTACTTAGCTATTTTTCTTTACTTCTTTCCTTTTCTCTTTTTTCCACCTATTTTTACCCAATAACAGCAGTGTTACGTGCTATTTAGTTACAATTTGAAAGGTACTCATCAGAGGCATTCTAATTTCGCCCTTACGGCGACGCATTGTGGCCGACCTCAGATTGGACTCCAATCTTATAGCGGGTTTATTACAGATGTCAGTGGGCCGCAGTGGCCACTTATCGTCAGGTGGTTTGCTACTACCGTAGTATAAAAAAAACGATTGTTTATTATCGTTATCGCACTTTAATAGATAGTTCGACCTTTGCAACAAGTCCTTAACTTGCAAACTCAAAGTCACCTGAAACCAAAGTTGAAGGTATGGAAGATTTATAGCCTTTGCCTTTTTCTTTTCTTTCATCGGAAAACCATCACTGAAAATTAACTTCGCTTTTCTTTTGACTTTAAACCAATATTCCCTTGTAACTCCAAGGATTCTATTGTAGTATACGCTTTATAGTATTATAAGCGGGTATACAATAATATTATGCCAAGTATCTACCCTCACTGTTGTGATACGGCCATTAAAGATTTAGCTAATCTATGAGTGGCGTTTCCCTTGAGCCGATCTATGTAAGAAATATTCCAACTACTGTAATTTCATACACTACATCGCTTTTTCATTTTGACTATTAATAGTAGGTATATGTAAAAAGTAAAAAAGAATTTATTTTCAACAACATATTAATCGGGATTTAAGTAAGTACATACTGTATTAGACAGACATACAAATCGAGTGTTTCCGTAGTCGAGAAAATCATTTTGTTAATTTTTAAGGATGGTGCCACTATAATCTTTGTTAAATTATGTTTCTATACCCCTATGAACAAAATCATTAATTTATATGTCATTTATTAAAGGTGACGCTTTGCACATCATTGATATATATGTATTTAAAGTTACGCAGTCAGCCACGCTTTCAAAATGAAAATATGCATAATAATATAACTGAATATGTATAAACATGTATACAAAAAATTAACCATAAATTTATACTTTTTCAGTTACATCCATCAGTGGAACGAGGCTGAAATAAAATCTGACGATCGGTAAAAAACGGTACCGAATATTACAGGTATTTAAAGCGAGATATATATGTTTTCAATCTGATTGTATATCGCGTGGAAAGTTAAACTATTTACCAGTAAACGTTACTGGTCGTTAATATAAATCGTTGCAAATATTCTGATGAAATTCAATAAATAATTTCCTAAATCGTTGTGTATATCAACTAAAATTGCGACAGTTATTATTAAAATAATTCCGTAGTTTAACTTCTTAATTCATTAATATTTTAGGCATAGAACAGATATAAACTAGAATACTTTTGTATGTTTTAAATATGGTCTTTTCGTAGAAAAATATCCGCATATGGAGTGGTAATAAGAAGTTTAAATGAACCTTCCATAGATCATTGTTCAAAAACAATTTGTAACTTTAAATATACAAATGAAGAAAGTAATTAGATGTCTTTGGTATTTATATCGAAATATAGTCCCATCTATTTAATTCCAAGTGGTCATTGCCATCCACGGAAATGGAACATAGCACTTGTATCAATAATGGGATCATTTACATCTACTATCATAGATCGTATCAGACGCGTACTAGGGCAAACCAAGAAGAGTGTATTGAAATATTTATATCTACCGTTACACATACGCGCAAGCCCGGGCTGTGTCTAACATAACAGCGTAAAAAAATGTGTCTGACACATTTAATGTTTGTAGATATAAACGGGGATTTAACTATAAATGCCGTGTTTCTAACGTCACTTCTATTTGATATTTATTCCACTATTTAAATTTTACAGCCCTCAAATTAATTTTCAGCTATCGACTTGGTTCTTACAGCTGCGCCCCCGACGTTTGACAGCTAATTAACTGTAAGTACTTATAAAGCTTAAAGCTTTAAGAAGGGACCCTATTATTGAAGTGTACTTAACGCCATAATCAAACTTTGCCAATGTTTCAATATGCCGGAAGGAAGGATCGCTTAGAATTATTGCTAAAATTCAATTCTATTTTTGCAATGAAGCTTTTTTTCAAACGAGCTTGTCGAGCTTTATCGTGTAACTATATTTGTAGAAAATACAAAAAAAATTGAACATGAATTTTGAATTACAGTAATAGACTTTATTGTATAAGTAAATTTTAAAAACAATATGTACGTTTACAAACTAAAAACAATTGTACAATTATAATAACCACAATTGCTCCATTTTACTTTTTATGATGTAAAACTGAAGCTTAATATACAATTTTACATTGTGCCATGTATTGACTATCTTGTAATTTCAAAAAATATTCTATTTTTATTTATTTGTTTTTTTTTTCATTGTGGTAATAAGTGGATTTGGTAACACGTTGTATTTTGTTAAATTAAACAAATTCGAGCACAGTTCTCGTTAATTATTCATATAAACAAGAGAATTCAAAATTGCCGTCACGTCAATTTACATTACACAAGAGAATTATTATCAAACGATGGCTTAATCAAAGTGACGCCGAACGCACAGGCTGTCCCGCGCTTCATTGACGAGTCGTGCGTAAAATTATCTATCGGTTTGCGAATAGCCTCCGTTAGAACTAGTTAAGATTTGTTCGTAATTATGAGGGTTATAGCTGGATTATAATGTCACAATACTAGCTCTAGAATGCAACTGGATAATGCAGTTAGATAAGTTCAATTTCGTCCGGCAAATTCAGGCCTAATTGTTATTGCGTTGGTTAAATATTGCGTTCTCATTTATGGAGACAATATTGCTTTCCTACTAGTTTGGTATCAAAACTATTTCCGTTTAACAGCATTATTAAACGCAGAAAGCAGAGCTTTGTTGGAAGGGTGTGGTAAGACGGAGACTTAGGTGTTCCAAATTGAGGTGCGTTTCCTGTCGTGTGTGTGACATAAAAAGCATTCCTAGTCCTCATGAATAGTATCATATTTTAGGTAGTTGTCAGAATTGAATTCAATCCTATTTGGAATGGTTGCAGATGTCCACGGACGACTAACAACACTTACCGAATGAACTGTATACCATGTTCGTTCACTACCCCAATGTTGTTAAAAAATATGTACATTTTATGCGTTGAGGTTAGTTTTCCATCTACTCTATACAGCTCATAGAAAATGGGTTTGCGTAAGAAGCATATTAAAGTAGAATTCGTTACTTAATATAAATTGTGACTCACTTGCAAATAAATTATAGTTCTGAAATGACTGACAAAGCTTTAATATCGGGGACATATTAAACCTTTGAACTATGTAGAATTTAACTAAAATTCGTTCTATGCATAGATTGATATTAACTTTCTTATGAACTTTGTAACGAAAATCTCAAATATGTCTTTATAGACAACATTTTACAGACTAATAGAACATTTTGATATTTTGAACAATTTTCGCCTATGAAATCTCTTTAATTTGTATTTTTAAATTAGTATTTGTATTCTGACGTGAACTCTTTATATACTCTAATTCTGGGAAAATCCAATGTGTAAGTCTTGTGGTTAAAGACACCGCTCAACTTAATGGACGATGTAGAATTGTGACTAGGTTATGTAGGTCTTTAAACCAATATATGTTCCTAAACATAATATTCACACATGGGCTGTTAAAATCACATAATACCAGCTGAACTGCAAACCTATGTCATTTAACAAATCAAATCTGAACGTTTTATATTCGGGCTTTTCTGCGAGAACGCGGAAATTCGCTTTTATTATGTGTAAAAACAAACAAAGCCATTCAAAATCGCTGCATATACTCTAAAACAACTGATTTAATTTCAACCCCTTTTAAAGTGACGTAATGGTTAGCACAAATATGAGGCATCTAAGCTCTCCCCTTATCATAACCCTTTTAGGGGTTGCAGGCGAAGCTTCAATCATGATTCATGATATACTTTGCATGCTTTATTGCGCTACTACTTGCTTCTCGATTCTATTTAACTTTATTAGGTGGAGGTGAGAGCGACATGTAACATATTTTATTCTGTAAGGTTATACCGTGGAGTTGGTTTATTTGTAATCCTAATTGTGTTTCAATTGCTTTCTGTTTCAACTTACGTATTTCCTGTTCTTATATATTTTTTTGCAACGTTTTAAATTTTTTTCAAGACCTGCGATGCTAAAATGTTAAAAGGAATGGAAGGGAATGAATATAAAAAAATAATTTTAGGCTGAAATAAATTTTAAGAGCAACACAGTAAAATTTTATTATTATTATTTTTTAATCTTTGTAGTACTTACCTTTTACAGCGCAATAAATTATAACTATGTCTATATCACATTGAGTCAAAATAAATCCCAACAAAAATAATTATTCAAATCATTTTCGCTTCAATTCACAGACGCAGAGTTACGGATCGAAAACCGATAGTAATGTCCCCATCTGAGCCAGGGGTGATCAATCCCCGTCGTGAGTCGCCGCGGGCTGCTCGAGTGATGCGCGACCGAGCGTTGCTGAGAAACGATTTTTGATAAGACGTTTGCATCTATGATGAAGCATGCAATCGAAGCAAAATTGGTACGTTTTACACATACTTTTTACATTATTATTGTTGCATTATGTAAGGACTAAGGTCGTATCTACGTTATAAAGAGATTCTTACCTATTGTAATTAGGTAAATTTTATATTACAATAATTTTTAAGTGTAAATATGTAACTCTGTATGTACAATGTCAGATTATACACTGGTTATCAAAACGGTTCGTCCTCTTAAGAGATGTATTTTCAAATCACCTTTGCAAAGTTTCGTGTTTTTACACTTAGGAATTTAAGCTATTTATTGTTTGTCTCTATAATAGCTACTTTTGTCCGTCTGTCAATGTAAGAATTCTATAAAATACCTACTTTCTTCTCAAACATTATACTTAGATATTTTAAAAGGTATAATCTGTCCCATGCTTACCCCATACTTGGCTTAATCTCCAACAGTAAACATCCGCAGCCGGCACCCCATGAATGGACTATCGATTGGCTGCGTTGCCTAGCAACGGACGGCGTCACTTCGACGCGGTCTCAAGATGTTTATGGCGTTCTGTTATGGATTATGATCATTGCTAAGCGGTGTAATGTGTGGCTGTAGTTGTCCATTTGCTGGTGCATGCGATCTTAAGAATATGGGATTAAGTCAATAAGAATAAAATAGATAGTAGTCGATAATGGTAGAAAAGACAAACCGCTGAGTTTTGTATCGGATATTCTCGGTTGAAGGCCAGTTTCGATCCAGTAGTAGTATAAAAAATTTTAGCTGATGATTTGTTACTTTCTCCGTAGGTCTATACGAAATAATTACATCATTGCACTGAATTTTGTCGCTGGTATTTAGAAGGTTTTTCTATAGGTGGTAGTTGTAGCAGGGGGTTATGAAATATAAGGGTGCTGTACTAGACTGACTTGATATGAGGAAATCTCGGAAATAGCATCTGTGACATATTTTAAATAGCTTCAGGTAGTTTAAATACCTTTTCTATATAGCGTTGGTTATAGACATCCACGGGCGGCAGCGAGCACCTTCCATTAGGTTGGTTGCAAGCTCACCTGCTAACAACTTCAAAAAGTAAAATATAAACATTTGTTACTTTTATCTGCCTTCCACCCCTATAGCTATTCAGCTATTAGGTAGCTATCTATAACGTTTATAGTGCAATATATTGACGCGAGGGGACCATAGTTGTGAGATGACGCGATTACTGCCATTGTTCAGAAAAATAATCGCTCCCACCTTTGACGTCACGTCGTAAACACCCTCGGAAGTGAAATTCATCCCTCGTTGGCGTTTTCGGATTCAGGGTGAAAAATTGTGCAAGGTAGTTAAGTATGTTTTATATTTTTGTCGTACGGTTTTTACCGGGTAGAGAATTTATTTAATTGAAAATTTAGTAGTTTACAACAATATACATACAGGCAGTGTATAGATACAGGCTGGTTTTGTAAAATTCTAAATTAATTTTAATGGAAATTTCAAACAAAAGTGGACTTTATAATAATGTACGCTGGTTCTTTTTTTGCTGACTTCAAACACCAGGTGGTTCTGTTCGGCTGTATGTATTTTTTATCAGTAAAATCCAGAGATTCTTTATGAAAACTGTAACGCACTATATGAGAGTTTTAAAAATGGACTTTATTGTTTTTATTCATCTATTTTATCTATTGGAAAAATGTGTTTGCTTTATTTACTTTTTATCTGCCAGGAAATATGAAATATGCTCAAAAAAGTTAATAGGGCTATTGAACAAGAACTACGGGTTAAGTGGCTCTATTGTGTACGTATACAAAGGTTGTAAAAAAAACAACTTTTGTGTTATTGCCTGATAAAAATAGCCGAGTTAACATTACTGTCAAAAAATGACAATTTTTTTTAAAGTTACAATTCGTAGTGATTCCATTTCAGAGTTATTACCGACATGTCTATATATGTCTTGTCACAGAAAATCTGCGTTGCTTTGTACTGGTTTTGGTTACACTTACACGAGGCGTTACAATTTAGTCTTTCGAGGTAGCAACGAATCTGCCGCCGACTTCGGGTACGACTCTAATCTTATCTGAGGTTGATTACAGATGTCAATGGGCGGCAGTTGTCACTTCACATCAGGTGGACTCATGCTCCGTTGCTAGTTATTTTACAAAAAGCCGTATCGCCTACACCGTGTATATTTATATACAACACTTCACAAGTTACAAAACCCTGCTAAAACAAATAGGCCAAGTTCCGCACGGCGCCGCACTTGTTTCTTTTGTTTCAGAAGCTCAGCCCTCATAATACGAATAAATTTGTATTTACCAACTGTAAACGGTCACAGCTCGGCTGAACTACACGCAGCGTTAACGAATTTAACTTTATTTCTGCTTTTCTGTGCAATTATATAAGTGTACGTTATTTTTTTGTATTGCTGTATAATTAAAAACAAGAAGATTAACTGTACACAAATTGTAAATGTTTAGAAGTTACCTATTTTTTATAATAGTTATATAAGTAGAAAACGGGCATGCAGTCATGATGGTAAGTGGTTACTGCCGCCTGTGGACAACTGTAATTAACTCAGGCGTGATAAGATTCTTGCCCGAATACGACTACAAATGCGTTGCTAATCTTGAGGACTAAGTTGGAATGTTTGGGATAAGTATGTCTCTCTCACTACACTCTAAAAAACAGAACACAGCAGTGATTAACACTGTTATTATTAGGCAATTGTACACGCATAGAACTTTAATGTAGCTTAAATGTGATAGATCCCTAGTGGACGTACGACCTGGTCCGATCACAAAAGGTTTACAGAATACTGATAAGAGAAATAACAGAGACTGAAAACAGATGGTTCTGTTATACATAAAGGTGATTACCAAAATACATTAGGCGTGGGCCAAAGGGTTCGCGGGTGGACGAAAACTCGCCTTGTTAAGAGTTCATCGTCCTCTTTTGAAGGGACATTATAATTAGGAGGGATTTTCCTGCCTGCCGTAAGAGTCACGTTGCCGAGAGATCTTTTTGTTGAATCCACTTTCTTGGTTGAAAGTTATATATGATTGAGTTGTAGTCAATGTATACTAATAAATAAAATTATTGAAGTGTCTGTTTGTAATGTTGTGTAAAATTACTGGTTTACTAAATGAATATGAAACATTGGATATACGATTACAATTTTTTGTGTCCGTCTGTCCGTCTCTCTATATATTTATTCTGGCTAATCTCTAGTAGTTGATGTTATAAGGAGTAACTTAGGCTACTTTTATTTTGTAAAATATTCATTTTTTTATTTTAAAATATTGTAAAAGGTTCCGCTTGCGCCCTTTTTTGAAACTATCGTAGATATAAATTTACCATGATACATTTTATTAACGGAGATGAAACCGCGGGGCACGGCTAGTTACTTAATAAAACATAACCACACTGTTTTTTTTAACTAACTCTCACTGATCGACACACTCTTTGCCTGGTATATAAACGCATAAGTAGGTTGATATAAAGGTTTTTTCCTTATTTACACCGGCCAGAACTTGGACACAGAACTTCTGCGTATAGCATCAGTACCATTTCATGTAACTTCATCAAAGTAGTTATTTCAGTTATTTACAAGTGTCTTACACAAAAGGATCCGGGTTCAACCCCTTATAATTCAGACTATTACCTATTCAAAGCTTTGGTTCTAGGTATTTGTAATTTTATCTTGACACCCAGGACAGCGGGCCGCGTAGACAGCGGCATAATACCTATTTAAGTTATCAAGAAGTGTATAGGAATTGAAGGACAACAAACTTAGATTGACTTTGTTTCTAAACAACAAACAGCCTAATATCCTTTCCAAGTCCTATCAAAGTATATAATGCTTAGCTAGGAGGAACCTAATCTAAAAGTCCCAAAACTGTGTTAGAAAAGCCATTAGCTAAAAGTGGATGATTCATTATTTACCTGCTTAGAATAGAAAAGTACGTTGATGATACGGACAAAAGAAACGCATCTTTGATATTATCTAAATCTAGTTGAATGTCACGAATTGATTTCTAGCCCCGAACTCAGAAATATCTCAATGTGCCTAATAAGTAATATGCATCTGAATTACAATATAATTATCATTAGCTTGACGGTGAAAGAAAACGTTACTAAGCCCACATGATTCAAAGTTCTCCAAGTCACGTATTGTTGTGAAAACTTCTTAATGACGTCAACGAATTAACCTTAAGGCCCATATTATATGGACCTCGCGAAGACTTTTATTTTATCTTTGTTTTTTAAATAACTTTATAAAAATATTTTCATAGTCCTAGTGTTTGTGTAGCAGTGTGTGTAATTGAATTTAAAAAAATAAGCGACATCGGGCGCGGTCGGGAGTTGGATGGGTGACCGCTAGTGGCTAAACTTCATGCACGTTTTCATGCTTCGTAGATTACATTAAGTTGGACAGGTTTGAATATGATTGGACTGCTGTTATTGAATTTTGTCAGAGGCCTTGTAAGCAGGTAAAAATAAATGCTGTAGTTTTGCTATAGATACCGTATATACTTTCACATGCATTTATTAAGCAGTTTAAAAGGTGGTAGAACCCTTTGTAGTTCGACTCCAGCGGCACCACCGCCACTCTTATTTCTGCCTAATTACAGCAGTGTT